>JAVSBV010124991.1:0-18482 GCA_033117975.1 Parotocinclus spilosoma
TTTAAATGGAAGTTTAATTATTATTTTAGGTTTAAATGGAAGTTTAATTATTATTTTAGGTTTAAATGGAAGTTTAATTATTATTTTTGGTTTAAATGGAAGTTTAACTTTTGTTGTAGGTTTAAATGGAAGTTTAATTATTATTTTAGGTTTAAATGGAAGTTTAATTATTATTTTAGGTTTAAATGGAAGTTTAACTTTTGTTTTAGGTTTAAATGGAAGTTTAACTTTTGTGGTAGGTTTAAATGGAAGTTTAACTTTTGTTTTAGGTTTAAATTCAAGTTTAAGTATTATTTTAGGTTTAAATGTGAGCTGTAAATGTAAGATTAACAATTTTTAAGTTTAAATGTAAGTTAAAGTTTTATTTTAGATATTATCTCCCAAACAAAATGTTGATGTGGGATATATTTCGTTTAGTAATAACCTTATATATTGTATGTTTTGTTGTATTTCTTAGGATTAAATATAATATTCTGTTTAATAATTAATTAAACAGAATATAATATCTTAGGTCTAAATATTTCAGTGTATTTTATATTTCTCTTGAAGTTGGACTCAGTCGGTAGATGGGTCCATATAGGAACTTTTAAAATTCTTTTAAAAAGTTTCCTAACCAAGATTAACCAGAGAAAGATGACTATAGTATCAGTGCAACAGAAACATCGGTTTTAATACAGAATAGACCTTGTGAGCCGTTTGTGATGTTTTCTAGATAGATTCTCCTAGGCGATATGCATAAACAATGAAGGCTGTCTATTTGAAATCCACACAGAGTGCTCATGGGAGATGGATTTGCTTTCTGGTAATGTGAATATCTTCTTACATCACAGGTACATTCAGAATTCCCAGCCGTACCTGAACAACATGACAGCTGTGGGCTGCATGATGGCTCTGGCTGCCGTGTTTCCCCTCGGCATTGATGGGCTACACGTCCGCCGTGCTCAGTTTCCTGTAGTCTGCCAGGTAAATACTATTAACGCCGCTTTGAGATTATACAAGAATACACAGATGAAAGCTTGTGTCCTCATGTACTTTGGGACAGTTCTATCGAATGATTTACAATATTTCTTTGTATAAAAAGTGTACATCATTTTCTTTTGCAGTTCCGCTTATGGCTGCTCGGGCTCGGTTTCAGTCTGGCTTACGGCAGCATGTTCACGAAGATCTGGTGGGTGCACACCGTCTTCACCAAGAAGGACGAGAAGAAAGACAAGCGGAAGGTATAGGAAAGGACAAATAGTGTTTTATTTATTTGTTTGTTTTGTCATCTTTTCTTCTCGCTTGTTCCGGTCAGGGTCTAGGGGTAATATTTGGGAGGGCACAGGATTGAGGCATAAGCGTGCCTCAGACTGGACGCCACCAACTGTGGTAGCCTAGCGGTTAAGGTACTGGCCTCTGGACCAGAAGGTCCAGGGTTTAAATCCCACCTCTGCCAAGCTGCCACATTTGGATCCTTGAGCAAAACCCTTAACCCACAATTGCTTGGATTATAAGACTGTATAAGTTGTAAGTCGTTCTGGATAAGGGCGTCTGCTAAATGCTGGAAATGTCAATGTAAACGTAAATACTGTTGGGCGCTCGAACAATGCATGTAACCCCCAATTTATTTTATTGTGCCATGTAATATGGTAACAGTCGTAAGTTACCCTGGATGAGAGCGTTTACCCAGTGGCTGAATGTAAATTAAGGTATGATATAGCAGTGTACAATACTTTTATATTGGATAATAGTGACAACATAACTGTAGTGTAAAATGATTTACAATGCTTATGTAAAATCTTAGCAAACTCGTCCAGCTGTTTCATTTGATTGATGTGGTTTTTCAGTTGTCAGTCAAATATCTTTCTACATAGAAACTCAAACATGTGTGCCTTCCTCATAGGGCAGCTTAGGCAAACATTCAATTGCAATTACAGTCAGCATAATTAAAACATCTTCAAAAACATGATCGGATACAAATTTTATGATGGGAATGCTTTTTGAGCAGTAGTAATGGTTCTATAAAATCTTACATTTGATATAAGACCTACAGAATGGAACAGAATAAATTATCTTAGTGATTTGTATATAAATTAGACTGGGCCCTCGTGTGCATGATTTGCTATTGTTAATAATTTGATGATTCAATTTAAATGTTCACATGGTTTCCAGAAGTGGGAAATTAATTTGCAAGTAATTCGTAAGTCTTAAAAGTCCTGGCAGTCATTTCTTAAGTAAAAGCACGTCCTAAACTACAACAACAAAATAATGAAACTATAGAGGAATAGATTTCTCTGTGTAATCTACAGTTCCAAACAAAGATAGATATTGTATCTGCATAGGTAATATTCACCCAACGTGAGTCCTAGTCATGTGACTCGAGTTCACATCTCTGACAGTTTGAAATACAGACGAAGGCAAAATATTCTCTTGGTTTCTTGATGTACTCTGTGGGTGTTCTATTGTAATGCTTGACAGAAAAATTGTGTTCAGGAATATCAGAATTAAATTTTAAATAGGCAGTAAAACAGCTGATCTGGATGATGTGTTATTCTTTGCAACGGCAGTGTAAACCCTGTACCTTTGCCCAGTGTTCTGCCACTATTCTGAGGTATCCCTGTTGCCATGGCAACCAACAAATCTTAGCCATTTGGTACCTCAACATCTGTACCAGTGTTTAACAGCCTTTCAACAATGTTGCTAATACTGTGAACACTGTAAATGGTAGTGAAAGCTAGAATATAAAACTGATTTTACCGCATATAATAAAAGTTCACCCCATTTCTAAGTGTGTGTGTGTGTTGTTGGGCTGCAGAAGAGAACGCAGCTCTCTTCCTTCTCTCATCTTGAACTGCAGCGCAGAGCCCATCCTAGAGCCAAGCAGCCCCCCCACATGCACGCACACTCCTTATCCTCGTCACACAGTCTGTTGTCAAGCAGATACAGCACCATTAGACCCATGCGACGGCAGCTATTTTGCATCCTGCATGCAAGCATATTTACCAAAAATTGACAGGAGGTGCATCGATTTGCTTAACAGAAAGCCCAGAATAGTCCGAGATGACAATGGGCTGAGGTGAGGAATTTGCACAGATTCTGTATGTTTGACAAGAATAAGATTTGCTCTTTCAAGCTTTATGATTTACGAGTGTACACTGTGTACATAATGTATCTGTACGTATGTCCGTATGCGTGTCTGTGGATGACTAGTTTGGTTCGGATGCTGCGGTTGGCTGATCGATGAGAGTGGTGCAGCACATCCATGTTGATGCTGTTTTTGTGAGCCTGGTTACTAGGCAGTTCTGCGTACTGCTGCAGATCAGGAGGGAGCAGACAGACCTCTTAGCATGGCGTTTGTTTACAGTTGTCTGAGGCAAGAGGTACTGTGGAAGTCCCAGTGCGATAAAGATATTTGGAACAATGATGCTAGATAGATATTATTGTAAGTATCAACATTTGAATGCCAGACCTGCTTCTTGGTGTGTGCACTGCTCATAAATATTAGGGTATATTTAATTAAGGGATATTTCATTATGAATTATCCTCTAATTTTATGAGCAGTATATTTTGTTTATTGTAACTGGTAGTGTATATACAGATATTGTGGTGATATTTCTGTTTTTGTTAGTGTTTATGCAGCGTCAACACAGCAGAGGTATGTCTAAGGAGTCTGCCACTGTCTTTCATAGCACTACAGATATTCATGTTGCAGCATCCCATTACTGCCTCAATAGATAGTAAATAGTCAGCAGTTACGTTGCCCTGTTAAACTTCTTTTTGTCAAACAATACTGCCTTGCCTTGCTCTCAATGAGGCACACTAACACTCTGATTTGCCTCGAGGAAGCTCATCAAGTCAACTAAAAAAAAATTTTAAATGGTAAACTCATGTACATAACTTTGCTTAACATTGTTAGATATAAGGGTATATTAATAATATAGAATTATTTATCAGTCTATTTATTAGATTAAAACTATAATTACATGAACATTAGATTCAGCATTTAAAAATGAAAGATAAAAATCTGAGGAAAAAGCAACATCTGGCAGTTTCAATGGGATGCCAAGTTGACTCTTGTACAGTCTGAAGAAGCTTGATCAGGAATGGTCTTTTTGGAAGAATAGCAGCCAAGAATCCATTTTTAAGGGTAATGGGTGAAAGGTGAAAATATGCTAAAACTCACAATGATTGCAGTGAAACGGATTATGATACAGTGTTATAAGTTAGGACACAGTACTATGGATTGACAAATTCAAGTTTGAAATAGAATACTGTAGATTTATATTTATTCATTTGGAAGACTCTCTTATAAAAAAAACTTACAAAACGAGAAAATAAATGTGCCATGATAAAAGTACTCAATGTTGTATAAGCATTCATAACCAGTCAGACCAGAAACTGCTAATGCTAATGCTACTCTGAGACAAACAAGCAAGTTCTCAGATTAAGGTCGCATATAATAACAAATACTTGAGCTTGATGATAAGTTGATTAAAAAATGCATAAAAAGTGCAGGTACAACAAAAGCACAAAGCATAGAAGAGACATTATCCTTAGTATTGTTTAAATAGAAAGATTAAATACACTGGACTGTTCTGGTGTTGGGCATTGCTCAGTTTCAAAGAAGGAGCTATACTGCACCATAAAGCCTGAGTTATCATGCAGTTGTAGTTTCCAGTCCAAAGAATGTAAATAACATGGAGCAGAATATCTTGAGGCCTGAAAATCCAGGACAAGGGTTTTAATTTGAGGGTTTGATTCTGGCTGCAACAGGAAGCCAGTGCAGTAATCTCAGTAAAGGAGTGACAAGAGAAAACTTTAGCAGGTTATGAAGCAGACAGGCTGCAGCATTCTGAATGCACTGTAGTGGAGCAGCAAGCAAAGCATTGCAGTAAGCTGGCTAGAAAAGGATGTACTCTTCTGATGTAATGCATAAGATAGCTGCAAGATCTAATGTTATTGTCCAAAATCACACCAAGATTTTTGCTGTGGACAGTCTGGATGAACAGTGGCATCGTCTGTTTTGATTGAGGAATCCAGCGCCTTGGAGTTCTATGACAGCAGGTAGATCAATTAACTCTTGTCCAGTTTTTAATCTTGGGAGGAGGATGGAGGAAATTAAAAGTAAAATTTAGTATCATCTGCATGGAAGTGACATGATAAGCCATGGGATCTAATCACTAAGCCCACAAGATTTTGTGTACAGGTAACAGGAGTGGATCAAGTTGTAGTGATCATCTTGTAGTAATCTTATGAGCTGATGAAATTTAACTTTACAATGCAGGAACAATCTTATAAGTGCAAGGAGAAGCAGACAAGGGAAAAATGCTAATGCCTGTGTAGGGGCAAACGTAAGAGTGTAGACAATGATCAATTGTAAAAAGTGCTATAGAAATAAACTTGACTTGAGCTGGAGAAAAGAATGTGATGATTTACAATGTCAAATGCAGCACTCAGATCCAGTAATGAAGACATGATGCTTTCCTGTTTGAACTGCTTCAGTTACTGCATAACTAAGGAGAACAGTTTTTGAAGAATGTCTTGTTTGTTTTATTTCAAATCTATGGCTATGTATCAACAGGCACAACGTTACAGCAACACACAAGGTTATGTTAAAACTAGTCATACATGCTCTAAATCAATTAACCTACCACACATATTTGGACTGTTGGAAAAAGGTCATGACTTCGCTCCCAGGGTGGACGACCTGGCTCCTTTCTATGTGGAGTCTGCATGTCCTCCGTGTCTCTGTGTGGGTTTACTCCAGGTACTTTGGTTTCCTCCCACAGTCCAAAGAAATGTATTAGGTTAATTGATTACTCAATTGAACTTACCTCCAACAAGAGTATATAGGGTAAAGGACTAGTTTTGAATAACCTTGACGGTTGTGCCTGTCGTGGAATGGCTTTTAATGCTGAAGAGTTATATTAAATAAATAACAAGCCGACTTTGCGCTGTGGAAGCAAATCCTCGAGCAAACCCACACAGACACGGGGAGGAAATACAAACTCCACACAGGCAAAGTCCAACGTCGAGATCAAACCAGGGACGCTGGGGCTGCTATGCGACCACGCTAACCTTTGCACCACTGTGCTGCCCAAATCCGACCTGTAACCAGACTGGTTGGTATCAAGGAGATGTTATCGAAGTGTTAATCATTGTTGTAGTATATGGTACAGGGTTTGCTGGCAACTGAAATGCTTTATCCTGAGAAGCAATGTGAATGTTAAGAATATTGAGAAATGAGCATGGATTTGCTGCAGTTTGGCTGGATTACAGAAAAATGACTGAATGTTGGTCACTTTTTGTGGCAAATGGGTCATGAAATCATGAGTTGTACAAAGTATGATGTATAAGGAGAGGTGAATTAAGAAAAGATGGTTGAGAGCATTTTTGTTGTTTGGATTTGAGATATTGGAGCTGTATTGGAGGTGAAATAAAGCTATTTTGACTGCATTCACAGAAAAAGAGAAAGAGGGCAGCAGTACTTGCTTACATTTTGAACTATGGGACTGATTTGTGAGAGTGCATTTGATAACAATAACATTTGTGTTTAGTCTTTTAGCAGATGCTCTTAAACAGAGCAACTTACAACCAATTCAGGCTTACAGTTAAAGCAGCTATTGGTTAAGGGCTTTGCTTAAGGACTCAACATTTGTTTGAACGCTGGACTTTCAAGTCAATAGTCCAGTACATATACTGTACTACAGGGAATGGATTACACTGTTTTGCTGGCCAAATCTAACGTGAATGAGAGAAAAGAGGACTTTGAGAGGGTTTTGCTGAGAGTAGAGGTGTCAGCAGGTAGTGCTATGAAGGACCCTGAATATGACAGGTAGCACTGTTGCCTCACAGCAAGAAGGTATTGGGCTCAATCCCTATTTGGAGCAATCTAGGTAATTTTGTTATGACATTAAACTTACCAAACCCACAAACAAACTTTTGGGTTAATTGTTTTTTAGCTTCTTCTGATTGTCACTGAAGTAGAGGGGGTGGAAGTGGTGTTAAGAAGCAGTGCTAGGGAAATAGTAGTGTGGCTGTGTCACAAAGTGCTTTACAATGTGAAGTTTACTCTAATAGTTTACTATTAATATGCACAGGTAGATGTGTACTAATGTATGTGACAGAGTTTTTTGCGACAATGGCATTAACAATGTCATGACATTAACGATTTAGTGATTTGGTGATGATGGTGTACGAGTCTAGTTGAAAGAGCCAAGACATTTGATGATCACAGACATGATGACATCAGTAGGAATGTTGAGATATCCGAGTAGAACCAGAATACTGCCCTTTTCTCTGGAAATGAAACCAATAAATGATCACTTGTAATTATATGAAATTAGAGGGTTTGACCACAGTAACATGAAACTCAAAAGAGGACTGTGAATGTCCAGGTTAAGGAAATAAGCAGACCTGTTCCCCACCCTGACCTAAAGTCCATCAGGTGTTGCTGTGTTTTCTGAGATAATCAATGGTCACACTGAGATCCAGGAAGTGAAAGGACAAGCTAGTAACATAGGTAGTGGTGAAGTTAACCTCCAGTTACAAGCAGTTTCACAGTTTCAGATGCAGGTGGACAGACAAGCTTGGTGGAGTCATGACTAAGCAAGGCGTGACAGGAAGTAGTAAGGACGGGACTCGTTCAGAAACACAGTGCTTGTTGGTGTAGGTCAGAAATAACTTTCAAATATGTGTTTGTACTGAGCTGTTTGTCTTTGTTTGTTGCAGTTCCTCAGAGATCTCTCACAATTAGGCATGTCTTTGTGCAACTGCGTCTTCATGAAGAAGCACAGAGCTAACCAGAAAACCTAAAGGAATACTTTTTAAGTTATTAGCTGATTAGCCACTAGTCCTGTTATATTTATGCTAAAAGGGTTTTGCAGTTAAGGGTTGTCAATGAATGCTAGTGAGCATGAACAAGTGCTAGCAATACTCTGTTCACTGTGGTTGCCCATTTAAGTAGTGACAAATATCTTTTCTAGAAGCTTTGAATCAAACCAAACAGAATATAAATATTATTATAAGACTAAAATGCGCTGTGAATCAGACTTGCCCTGATGTATTTATGGTAAAGCTGTCAATGAATGCATAATGAGTCATTAACAGCAATTGTTGTTGTTAGCAATGCTCTAACCACTGTGATTGCCCATTTAAGAGGTGAAACCATAATTTCAACTTTACCTCCCCATTAATGCATGATTGTAATTAAATAGATTGGTTTGCTGCACTAAAGGAACATTTCCTCACAAACAGATCAAGCTTTCCACAGCTTACATTTGGCGTCTCTTTAAGCCATTATCAGCTAAAAAATAAAAAGTTTTTGGTTGAAGTTGTATTCGGGGTGTTGAAATCTCTCTTGACTCTTTTTTTTCTGGATTTACAGTGTCAAATATAAATATAACTTGGCCATGACGTATTGAAACTCATGAAACTATACTAGCTGAAATATGTTTTAAAATATTGTCCTTTTTAAACAACCAATATAATTGATACTAGTATAGTAATTTTATTCTGACATAATTAAATGTTTGTTTATATATGATTGTGTATTAGTTTTCTATATTTGTATTATTTTTTACTATGAAGCCAATCGATTTAGGGCTTATTGCTCCAGATGAAGGGTGCAAACACACTTTTCTGTTTGTACTGTTATTGTTTTGCTGTTAGCATTGCTTTGTAATTTTGATATTGTAACGCTAGAGATGTTGTAATTAAAAAGTTTTAATCTGCACATGATAATACTTGATTCTTGAGTGCTTATGTTTGTATAACGTATTTATGACAGCTGTGTTCCATAATTGATTTGCCGTAAATAGTTCAGAAAGTTTCTGTGTTTTCTAAAAGAAGAGGGACTAAAATAACATATGCAAAATGTTTGCAAATGTTTCGTTGTGCTCATTGGTGTGTTGTTACGACCTGCATTGGAACAAAACAGAAAATGAAACGATACAAAATTATTGGGTAAAATATTATCATTAAAAGCATGTAGTAATCTACAGTGGCTTGGTGGTAAAAGCAAACTCCTAGAAATGGCAGTTACTGTGAGCTAGAACTTGAGTCCTGGGTGGGGCTTGCAACGTCAGGTTGTGCATTTATGGAGCCCTGGTGTACTGGCACAGGGTTTATGCCTCAGTCCAGTAAATTCTGACTTAGGTTCCAGACCCTGATTAGTTTAAGATTTGCTTTTGCTTTTAAATACCTATATGAGCAGTGTAAATAAAGTTTAACCAGAATTTGATATAGTAAGATGAATCTTAACCATGCGTAAAGTGCATGCCCTTTTGTGTGCAGTATTTTAGTGGAGTGGCACTGTGGCACATGTGGTTGACACATTCACCTCCCATATCCATAGAGTCTGATTTAGTTCCGAACTTGACACCCCCCCCCCCCCCCCCGTGTGGAGTCTGTTTGTCCTCCCCATGTTTGTGTGGGTTTTCTCTAGGTACTCTGGTTTCCTACCACATTACAAAAACATGCATTAGGTTAATTGGTTACTCTACATTGGCCCAATGTTGGTGGGATTTAACAACAGGTGCTTTAAGACTCCAATTGAAATCTACTCTGGCCGCGTCAATGTGGAAAGTGAAGAGATGTGTGCATTATTCAAAAAAATTATATGTAGAAATTGTGAAACAGGACTTTTTTTTTTTGCTTATTCTTGAAATCAATTATAAAGCCCTGTAAAACAATGAGAACTAATATGTATAATCTCAATTAATACACAATGGCTGTGAGCCCTGAAGAAAAGTGTGATCATCTGGCGTCATGAGTTTACTCACAAGCTGTGTTACTGCATAGAATACGATAGTGGTTAAATGGTGGTTAAATGAGACGAAGGCTAGATAGTGAAAAACATATCCAGGTCATGTTATAGCATCGTAAAACCATGATTATCTGTAGTCTGTGTTTAAAAGCTTGGTGTCTAATTTGTCTTCTCTGTGGAGGCTAGTGGTGTGTAGTGTGGTAGTGGAGAGATGTAAAGGAAGTTTGTTGCTAAAGTTGCTGAACTTGTTAGTGTATAACCCTAGGAGTGTGAGTCCTTCTTGCCGAGAGTGTTCCAGCATTGAAATTCTCTGAGCTTAATTTAGGCTGCCTCGACCTGGTTTCTGTTTCAGTGGCGAACAAAAGCTTTTCTAAATTTGACAGCAATCACAGTAACAAACGTATAACTCCACACCATGCTAGGCTGTTAATAACATTTATAATGTTTGTTATTATTGCTTTATAGTGTCTGAATATTCCTTCATTGTAATGAATGCCATTTTGTTAAAAAGCTATGAGGATAAGCTCCTTACTCTTGTGTTTTGAAGAATTATAGCATGTTTTTCAGCTCAGTTGGAATTAACCAGTAACCTACAATGTTGATATATTTTTGTGCCTAAAGCACTTTTTCCTCTCGTTTTAGACAACATGGCAGTCGCTAGGTCTGTCCAGAGGCTACTTGGCTGATCTACCCACTAAGCCCTTTACTAAGTGTGCACCTGTGCCTGGTCCTCCCCTGGGTGAGCGAGCCCCATCTGGAGTGGGTCTTCCATGGCGGGGGAGAAGGGTCGCCGCAACGCCATGGACATCAAACGCCTGGCAGGGCTACTGCAACGTGGGGCCGGACGCCTGCTCGTCATTGATAGTCGAACCTTCTCAGAGTACAATGCTTCACATGTGCACGGTGCTGTCAACATCTGCTGCTCCAAACTCGTAAAGAGGAGGTTACAGCAGGACAAGGTGTCCATCACTGAGCTCCTGCAGCCCAATGGCAAATTCAAGGTATGCACTAAGTTTGTACTTGTCTTTAGAGTTGTGCATGCAGTTGTAATTGAAAGCATTTCACAACATTTGTGGTTCGGTGGTTATTACAGTTTTTTTTACCTTAGACATTACACTCTGGTATTATTGCACATACATTTACTTTTGAACAAAGATTAAAGGACCATTGTTGAGACACCTATTTGCAAAATGGCCATGGCCGAGTTCTTATGTACACATGGAATTTGACACACCCCCTTATGAGCTGTTTTTGTTAATTAAGTGTAGAAGTCAGCAGGCAGTTTGAGTTGTGCAAGCAGAGTTGAAAAGAGGACATTGTTAGTGTCTTTGTGATTAGATTCTGTTCATGTTTGGAGAACCACTATGTTTACTGCTTATGAGTGATGAGTAATTGGGTTCCTGAACTTTCCTGAGATCTGCATTGAATATGACATCATTTTTTCCACCTGTGCAAATTTGCATGCAAAGACGTTTTAGGCACATAGCGAAACTGAAACAAGTCATTGGGGAAACCCAAAGCAGCGTATGTCCTTTAATCATATGAATGGTGAAAAACCCATAGTAGAATATTTTTTTTTATTTTACATCTGTTTATAGCTTTAGCAGCACAATGCTTTACTATTTAATTTTAACATTATGACTATGGTATGACATAACTATAGGTTAACATATTTGTTACCATTCAGGCATAGCAGCCTTTCTTGACTAATGTGTGCCTGACTGATTTGGAATCGCTCTATGCATGTTTGCCATTTGGTTTTTGCTCAAGCCTGCAGTTGTATTGCATGTTAATGTGACAGAATGTGTGCCCCTGGTTCTACCTTGGAGCTGTATTATCTTTTTTAGTAGGGAGGTTAATGCCTGTGATTATTGCTAGGCCTGGATGAAGACTGAGCTATCCACGTGTAGTGGGAGAGGCTGGGCAGATTAGACATTAGAGACTCTTTGTTATTGGCTAAGCATGACCTCATCTTCTTTTGTGTAGACACTGGCAGAGCGTAGGCTGGGCACGTGTAGTCTGTTTATACAACTACCTTGGGCTCCTGATCGACTGCTTCGGATTCCTCTCATAGTATGTCGTAATGTGCTCAGTGTGAAAGTAGAATAACCAAAGGCTACCAATGTAGTCCATTTTGAGGGTGTATAAAGGAAGGAAGTAAATTAGGACATTAATGCATGGATAGCCCACATTGATGCATAATGGAAAAGCAATCCTGGGGACAATGCACGGATCACGACCAATTATATCATCAGAAGGTATTGCTCAGTTGTCCTAAATTTGCTTTGAATGGCCAGTCCATCAATACAAATTCATAACTAAAGTCTACCACTAACCCCACATTTGTTGTGCTACAGTTTCCTACAGGACATGCCATTCAAACAAGATCAGCATGACAGCAAACTATAGTTCTCATAATATTCCCTACAGATAATTACTGACCTATACTGGAATTGATTTCTGGGAAAAATATTTGAGTAATTGCCATGTGCAATTGACCATCATTTTTTTTAATGACAGACCCATTACACTGCACTTTACTGTGCTTGGATACCTTAGTCTGAGTTGGCATATGTGCCAATTCAAATTCCTGTAAAGCTTTAACTAAAATGGGTCAGAGCAAAGTACATCAGAAACACTGTCTAACAATGAAAGCATTACTTCCTACGCATTGAACAAATGGGGTCGTTTCTAGGCTTATGGTAATCTCTAGAGCTGGATGTTGCATTGAGCTGCTAGTGACAGATGGTTCGGTGGTCACCCATGGTGAAAACAGACTGAGTGCTTGGGCTGGAGGACATAGTTTCAACTACAGTATAAAAGGCTTTGGACTAACAGGGTTCAAGTCCGATTCATTTTACCTTTATTACATGCTTATTATTATTAATAGATCAGTAATGTGCCCTAAAGCGATGGGAGGTACTTCAAAATACTTTTTGACCAATTTTCAACCCCCCTTCTGCTGACTCCATGCTGTTATTAGGAAATCTGCCTTAAAGGACCTGAAATGTTTTTTTTTTAAAGATTAAAATTTAAATTACAAAGAAGGGTTTTCAACATGTATTGAATTCAGCTGGGATAAAATTAGTTTTATAATGGGTCCATGCTAGAGGGACTTAGTGACTACAGTTACTAATGATTTGATTTGTATTTTCATTTTCATTATCTAAGCTATTATATTGCTCCATCATTTGACATGGGCTGCTCTGGGCTTCTTTTATTTTGTCTAGCTTTAAAAATGTTTTATATAATAATGCAATGTGTCTACTAAATCTATTCAATCTGGTCAGTTTACAAATGTAAAATGTTGTATTAAGGACTGCCTAAGTATAACTTCAAACTGTTTTAAATGTAGAGTGCTGTTAACTTATACAGGCTTTCGGACATTAAAAACCTCTTAATTTAAAGTTCATTACCTTACCAATCTACTACAGATTACCTATGCATGGTACAAACTTGTTGGAACTTTAGCTAGAATAAAAATATTAAAATTTAATAGCAAATTAAAGTGATTTAGTACACAACCCCTTTTGGAGTAAAATGCAATAGAAATAAAAAAAATGAACCTCAATGGCCTAATGTTTATGACAGGAGCAATGGTCACTGATGCTTTATACACACACAAGCAGTAAATGCCATAAATTTAAGTTAACAGTATATACAGTGAACAGAAGTGTAGAGCACTATTTGATTTGATATACACTTGTTTTAGCAATTAATATATATAATTGTGTCTCTTTCTAAGAATGCAACTAGGAAACTAGGGAATGTATACAGCATAAACAATACTTTTTTTTATATATCAGCATATGGCAGCCTCATCCGAATGTATGGAGAATCTTGTTCAGAAATGTTCTTTTAGGAATGGGTTGTTTTTTGGAATTAGAACAGGATAAAATTGCTAAAAGATTACAAAGCTTAAAATTACAAAGATTTGAATGAAGATCATGGAGTGACGGATCAAAGTTAGAAATGTTTGGGTCCAGCCATTGGAACCATGTTGTATATGTTCATTAAAACAGCAAATCTTACAATTATTTAAAACTTGCATGTACTGTACCTCTTTATAAGGTATGCCCACTAAACAGCAGACCTTAGGAACTATAGCTGGCATGTCATTTTTTTTTATCCAAATCTATTACATGTCTATTTACATGATCTTTACAGAGCATTTCCCTGCGGTAGAACATGTTTCCACATCACTGAAATGTAAAAGTGACAGAGATGCAGTGTGGCAGCATTGAATGACTTTCTTTATGCTAGCACAGAAATAGGGCGAGTTTGTGTTGTACTACTGTGTGTTGCTGCACAGGAGATGGTCAGTGCTGATTGCGGTGGCGAGCCCTAGGCCATGGCCTGTGTGATGTGAGCTTGTTTTCAGGAAGATTCTTTGAATAATGAATCTGAATCTCTTGCAGTGTGTGCTTGAGGAACAGGAGAGTTCCCTAATGCCTCTTGATATTTTTGGTATAATTCTTTGGGTTAGCCAGTGTACATTTTGTATAATCCTTATTCAGATCTGTGAGGTTGTATATGTATGTGTAGCTAACCGAAACCATAGTTTACAGTACGTGTGGCTGTTCTTTTTTAATTTATTGTACCATGTAAGGCAATTTATTTACTTCCTTATGGATAAAAGTATAGGGTTTGCTTATAGAGTGTTCTTTTGTTCCTTCATAAGTCTGCTTTACATAGTAGGTAAGCCAGCCTCAGGTTTGAGGTCAAGCCACACTGAGAGATTGTAATCCCCAGGTAGTGATGTCACCCAGAGGATTTATCTCTCAATCCCTTATCCAATTAAGGTAGAACACCTTGTTTGAACATTGGACATGTGGGTAACAGAACATCAAGGTCTGAAGCAGAAATTGTGTACATTTAAAGGAATTTGCCGTAGGATTTTAAGTTACTCTTTTATAACTTTATTGTATCTGTTACAAAACTGAATTGTTATTACTAAAAGAACATCAGTTATGTCTTGGAGAATCCCATGTGCACTGCTATGTAATATTTAGTATAGCAGACCTATTTGTGATATAGATAATATAACACTATATATTTATGTACATGTTGGTGCTATATATCAATAAATGTATATTGTTTATATACTTGTACATTGAAATTATTTTAATTTTATTATTTTACTGTGTGTGCACTTCTATCACTTTGCTGCTGTAGTCATGTAGAGGATTATCTTATCTCATTAATGGTATGGCTAACATATCTGTAGCTCTGTGTATACATATATATGTATATATGTGTATATATATAGATATAAGATAGCGTTTGATCAGTTTTCTGTTACTAGTCTACTTGTATATCATGGAAATCGAACATGAATCGGTACTGGTTAATAGCTGGAGATTTAACATTTGAACAGTATAAGGAGTAAAAAGAAAAAAATAATATTCAGAAAATTGGTGTTTAATTGGTATCGGTGGATAGTCAGATGTTATTGTTAGAATGTAGAGAATAGGGAATTGCTCTGTTTTCATCTGCTTGTCTTTTACCCCTGCGCTGTGGCACCACTGTTATACTGAGTCACTGAGTACAGCAGCACTGCTTAAGAGTCACATGCTCAAAAACTGCCTGGCAACATTGAGGCAGCAGTGCTTGCTTGCAGCCACACACACACTGGGTGCTTGCCCTGGAACATAAATGCATATACATACATGCATACATACATACATATCTCACACACATGTTTATTCACACAAATAAAATAGTGCCAGTGTAAAACACACAGAATTATACACTTTCATATCTCCATTCAGGTAGAGTAGTGTTCTCACAGCACATTCTTTATTTATTTTGGGTGTGCAGACGATTCATCATGTGAAAACCACTATTTCAGGGGTCTTCTGTTATGTCTTGTTTTCTATAACTGGACAAAAAAGACTGATTGAGTGTAAGATTTGGGGATTTTTATTGTGCATATTTCTCGTTTTATTACTTATTTATTACTCACTTACATGCATCAACTTAAGGGTGCTTCTGTACGTTTTTCTTGATACAGATGGGCATTTTGTTGGAACACATCAATAAATGTATTATTCCATTTCTAAGGAATTGTATATATTGAGAGCTAAGTTAAACATTAAAGTTAATGCTTACATTAGAAACCTGACTTGCATAGCATTTTCTCAGATCCTTTACTCTCATATTTATGTGTGTGTGTGTGTGTGTGTGTGTGTGTGTGTGTGTGTGTGTGTGTGTGTGCAGGTTGATCTGGGCAGAAGACACTAGGTAGTGGTGTATGATTAGAGCACTAAAGATGCTGGTCAGCTTCCCAAAGACGGATTTGTCCACATTCTCCTGAGCAAGCTGGATGGGACATTCCACAAAGTGTCTCTGCTCACAGGTACTGAATCAGCAATTCAGCATCATTGTTGCTTTGAATTCAGTAGATTGACAAGGCGCCGTTACTCAACTATTCGTTTGTCTCTAACCAACAGAGGGCGCTACCTGCATAATATCTTGTAGACAGGTTTCTTTATCCTTCCTACCATAGTTTGCCTGGAGATATGGGGATTTCAATGTATTCAGTTAATTTATTAGTTCATTTTCTGCAGCACATCTTACTTTGGCTCACCATTGATTCACAGTTATTACATACAATCTTCAAACAGAGGTGATTGAATCGGTGCCTTGATAGTTATTCCTAACACACATTTGTTAGCAAGTCATGCATTTGCTTTGAACATTCTGAGGTTGCCTATTAACATTGCACTGGTTAGACATGACACTTCTGATGTCACTACTGGCTAAGAATAACTTGGATCCAGAGGTTTATGGATTCTTCTACATGGCATTTGTACTCTTTTTAGAAACAAAGTGTTCCAAATACAAGTTAACAAGTAATTTCTGAGGATCATACTGGAAGCTTGTAAGTATTTGATAGCTAATGTTTCCAGATCAAATCCATTCCCCCAGGATTGGCTGTTCAAAATTTAATCCTCCTACAGTCACAAGCTGTACTGTTTTAAATTTGAAAACTAGACTTTTGTATCCCGTCCAGGTTCTTCCCAGTGTAGATAGCAGTCTGGATATGGGATGGCATATTTGACCAAAAACCAATACTGTTATGTATAAAAACATTATAATAGTAAAATGAATGAATTAGTGAAAATACTTAAATACTTACATTTTAAATAAAAAATTGAATTATGATATCAGACATTTACATGGACCTTAAATGATCAGACTTTGGGTTGCCCTTCAGTTCTCTGAGGCTCAGTCAAATGCCTACGATGCTATGTAACTCAATAGACCAGACATGAACAATTAGCAGGCTATGATCTACATCCAGACCAAAAGTGATCATATCCAGACTGTGAAATAGGTTTGGGCTGAGCTGAAATGCACTAAAATAAATATTGTCTGAAGAATTATTGCAATAAACAATATTAGCATGATATAAATTTTGTTGGGAAGAACCACATTTTTACCTTTATAGAGTTTAGCATGTGTCCCCCAACCCTTGTAGCTTTGCAATCACCATATTTCCTTATTGTCATTTAGTATCGCTTCTAATATGACATTATTATTTAGAATGGTATATTAATTGTGTTTATTGTACCATTTCCGTAATCAGTTTGGGCTAATGCGGTCTTTATTAAAATCAAGGGCAGAACAATATTTTAATGATCATGATTTTCTTTTGTAACTAGAGACACTGGGCTAATGAGCATATGCCTGTTTGACAGTGTGTTCTACATATAATTGTTATATGTAACAAAAATCTGGTCTTCCATGTTTAGATAATTAATCAATGTTCAGGTGCATAGTTTATAATTGAATGCAAGACTGCTATTAAATACAACAATAATAAAAACAAATACAGCATAGTATCCATAAATCTATAATGCGGCGAATAATTTACTAATGACTCCTGGTTATGCAAGGTGTTGGAACTCAGCTAACAGGTGCTGCAGCTCAATTTGGATATCCTTAGCTTAAAAAGCTTTGGTAGCTGCTAGAATATTTATAGAAAGCAACAGGTAAATAAAGATTAACCTTGCAAATAAAATAATACACATGGGACATGAAATGAAAATGAAAGAAGAATAATAATCAAATATTTAGTTAGTACATTCACATAATATATTTAAGGATATAAATAATAATTATTATTGTTATATGTTATATATAATAATTATAATTAGCATAAGCCTACTGTGTTTCTCAAAAATCAGTGTAAAACTGAAGTATTTGTTTTCCCTTCTAATGGAGCAGTGTGTTATTTAACTATATTCATGTATAACCCAGCCAAATTTATGTACACAAAAGGACACAGAAAAGGGATGTTGATATGGGAAGTAATAAAATATTTTCTATTGAATATGAAAATCAAGCTCTCAAAGAAGGGTGAACAATTTTCCAAAGGACTTCATTACAAATTTAGCATGTTGGTCTTGCCAGTATGTTTTGAGTCTGAGGCTATTAACTAAGTGGAAATGTGTCATTGTGTAATTATGAGAAGTAATGTTATCATATTGAATAAACATACCCAAAAGAGTCAGAGGTGAGAGAATGGAAAATAAACAAACCACAATCCCAGTATGAAAGGTCCACCAGAATCCTCTTCCTTTTTTTAGAGCCAGGCATTGTTTAGAATAATAATAACTACTGATTGTGTAAAATATGGCTTAACATAAGCCACTTATGACAGATAGTTATCAATGGAAATAACTAAACATTAACATGGAAGTTACTAAACATTAGTTAACAACAAACTATA
>JAVSBV010125010.1:0-18477 GCA_033117975.1 Parotocinclus spilosoma
ATTAACTCCTTTGCTTCAGCGATGCCTGATTAGTAGTTCAAAGCCTTAATCACTAACCCCCCAGGAAGAAAAAAATGTGTCCCATAAGTATGCCAAAACATACATTATCCAAAATGACTAACAACTGAATTGGAACTTTAAGGATCTTGCTCAAGGGCCCAACATTGTGACACTTGGCAGAGCCTGGATATGAACTTATAGCCATCTGATTAGAAGTCCAGAACCGTAACCACTGAGCCAGAACTGTCCAAACAAATTTTCATACATGGTTTACCACATATTTTTGTTAGAGGAACACATCTGGCTCCAGGTGGCAAGGGTTAAGACAAAATGATCTGTGTTATGTAAGTAACTAAATAGCTGGAATGTGGATTTTATTGTGTGTGGATTTAAAATCGGTGTACCACTGAGAACAAACAAGCTTTAATCAGTTCTCCTTGTGGTTCTGTTTTTTAGCATGACTGTAATGACATAGGTTCCTCTGAAGCAGAATTGGTAGCCTACTCACTTTCAACACCCACGGCCCCTGGCTCATTTCACCATGAGCTCTGAGCTGCCCTCGTTCTGACCTCACCCTCACTCAGTTTTTTGTATTTCTCTGTCCCTCTGTCTTCTCCACTTAACCTGTCACCACACCTTGCCTTATCTCCTCCCCATTTTGCGTCATGTCTCGCTTTCCTTCTCTGTCTAAGCCAAACTGGCCATGCTTTGGCTTCCTCCCTTACTTCTATCTCACAGGAGACTACCGGAGATCTGTTTATAATCCTGAATGAATAAAAAAATAAGCTCTCACGGGACTTGCTACTCAGATCACTCAATCTGATCATTTTCTCACTTTCTAAATGAGAACAAGTCCAAGACTGAAACTGCTTTTCATTCATATGTTTCAGAAATGTAGGGCTGCTATTTTTGGTATTACCACATGGGTATAAGTCAGAGTGTTTTTTTTATTTTTGGAACAGGAACCAATTAGATCCTTTATTCATGGCAGTCTTATTAAATGACATGGGAGCTTACTTAAAAAAAGAAGCACTGGCTACACTTTGTTCATTTTAAGCCAAGTTAAAGCATCCAAAATGTATTATTTAATTGGAACTAGGGAACTAAATGAAAGAAACATAATGTTTTTAACAGAGCAATTCACCCAAAATTGCTTGGATATTATTGTACATAAGAAATCTTTGCCAAATGTACATCAATCTGCTAAATGATTAAATATAATGCAAATGCTCTGCTAGTACGGAAAAAGTACCAAAGGCTGTAAGCTACTAAGTTGTGTTCATACCTTTTCATAATTTGATTTCATGCCGGGGCGTGTTAAATTCAAACGCGCAGCTGGGTGGCCGCTCTAGCCGCGGCGTGTCTTATTTCGAGAGGGCATCGAGTGAGGAGTGAGGCTAAAAAAACCACAAAGGGGCACCGAAAAGCCAGGGGGCGAGCATGAGCTCGGGCGCACGCTCCGGGGGAAGGTAGGAACCCTAACAGTTTCAGGTCTGGAGGCTGGCTAGGTCACTCCAGGACCTTGAAATGCTTCTTATGGAGGCACTCCTAAGTTGCCCTGGTTGTGTGTTTTGGGTTATTGTTATGCTGGAAGACCCAGCCATGACCCATCTAAGTTCTTACTGAAGGAAGGAGGTTCTTTCCCAAAATCTTGCGATACATGACCTTCCATCCTCCCTTCAATATGGTGCAGTCGTCCTGCCCCCTTTGCAGAAGACACCTCTAAAATATGTTTCCACCCCCATGCTTTAAGGTTGGGATGGTGTTCACATCCTTCTTCTTCCTCCAAACATGGTGAGTGGAGTTCATACCAAAGAGCTTTATTTTGGTCTTATCTAACCACTTTACCTTCCCGCATCACTCCTCTGGATCATCGAAATGGGCGAACTTTAAACGGGCCTGGACGTTTGCTGAAACGTGCCCTGGAGGACTTAAATGTGCTACTAATGATCATCTTTGAGACTGTGGTCTCAGCTTTCTTCAAGTCATTGACCAGGTCCTCCTGCATAAAACCCCAAACCAAGGAATATTGACAGTCGTTTTGTGTTCTTCCATTTTCTAATAATTGCACCATTTGTTGCCTTCTACCAAAACTGTTTGCCTATTGTCATGTAGCCCATCCCAGCCTTGTGCAGGTCTACAACTTTTTGTCCCCAGTGTTCTTAGACAGCTCTTTGGTCTTGGCCATGGTGGAGAGGTTGAAGCGTTATTGATTGAATGTGTGGTCAGGTGTCTTTTATACATGTACCAAGTTCAAACAGGAGTAATTAATACAGGTAATGAGTGAGGAATAGGAGGCTTCTTAAAGAAAAACTAACAGGTTAGTGAAAGCCAGAATTCTCGCTGGTTGGTAGTTGATACTTATAGCAAATACTTATTTCATGCAATTAAATGTGCATCAATCATTTATTTTTAAGACTAAACTTTAGATTCTGTCTTTCTGTACAGTTGAAATGTACCTACGCTAAAAATTACAGACCTTTATTCTTTGTAGGTCTGAAAACTTGCAAAATTACTGTACATGTCCGGCAATGCCATAATGTGGTCAGAACAAGTGGCTATACTGTGTCCAGCCATTCAGATAGCCTGGTAATGAAAATTTCAGCACCTGGTGCCAGTACAGACAAAAGTGTTAACGCAACTACCCTAGCCTGTGAACATTTAATTAAACACTTTATGCCAAAACGTAACCTTCTAAAAATATATATATTTTTTTATATTTAAGAGTTCGCAGCTTAAAGATCCTTTATTACAAATTGAAAAGCCTTAACATTCTTTGGACAGCTGTAAAGAACATAAAGATATACACTTTACTTTCAATATTTCAAATATATATTTTGTACACCAGGTCCTTTGCAAATTGCTTTCAGTAGCAAACAGCAAATGACAAGTTTATTTGTATGGTGGAAGCAATCTTATGAGCAACTGTTTGTAGAGTAGCAAAAAATGCTACTTAGGTAAAAGTAAGCTTACTGCCACATTCTAAAATATTAAAAGTACTTGTCTAGCAAAGTACGTGAGTAAACCTAACAAATTTGGGACTCTTGGGTCTTGATGATCCTGTTTTCAAATCCCACCTCTGCCAAGCTGCCACAGTTGGGTCCTTAAGCAAGACCCTTAACCCACCATTGCTTGAATTGTAAGACTGTATCAGTTGAAAGTTGCTCTGGATAAGGGCGTCTGCTAAATGCTGTAAATGTAAATGTAAGTATCTTTACATTTTTACTGAATTATAAATTCTGAAATAAGTACTACATTATTCGTCACTTTGGATAAGTTTGTTAAAAAGAAGCCTTCCATATATTGTAATATAAAGACATTACATTGTACAGAAGCTACTCCGATTAAAGTAAATCATGTTTATGACTTGACAGGCAGTAATATTTTACTAAAACCTGCAGTTCAGTAATGGAGCTAATTTATAAAGGTCCAGTTTTGTGTATAAGTAGCACAACACATTATATAGCCTTGTAACTGGTACAGCCTACAACTTATAACTGAATTACCAGAAGTTGCAATGCAATACAAACCACATATTTAGTATCACCTTTAGACTGTTCACAAATAGTAGTGTGACCACATGACAGAGTCCATATAGTGACCAGATGACAGCAACATTCACATTCCATTTTACTTCCCTACACCTACTGTAAACATAGTTCTCATAGGCTACTACATTTGGTCTGGTTTTTATTTTACTGCAGACAGTATTGCAAGATGTTTCATGTTTTGTCTGGTTACGTTTATTTAATAAAGCCTGCAAAATGTTCCAAAAAAGTAAAACAAGTGTTATTGTAATCATGATTTGGTTCAAAATCAATATCCATGAAAGGATAAGTCTTTGAGGAGTCACGGGTTAGACTCAAAAATTAGTTGTTTTAACTTTTAGCAGCTAGCAGTGTACATATTTGTCTTTAGAAACTGAAGTAACGGTAAAAAACTATCCTAAATGAATAAATTGAATAAAAACTACTATCAAACTTTATTTAAGTTAAATTACAAATGCAAGAATAATTGTAGCACTAAACACATCTGCCTATGATTAATTAAATGTAGTGATACTATAGTTGTAAATGTTTTGTATATACTTGGCAAGAATTGGGTTTAAGCATTACATATACTCATTAAAACGTTTCAGAAACTGCTGATTTACAGAGATAGATCAGAAAAATATCCAGTAAACAACAGTTCCTTAGGGCAAAAATGATTTGTAGTTGTCAGAGCTGGCCAGACTGGTTTGACCAGATAGAAAGGTAACAGTAACTCAAATAACCACCTGTTACTACCATGGTTTGCGGAAATGCAACTCAGTATGCACAACCCATCAAACATTTTACACGTCTTCTGATGGCTACTTCCAGCAGCAATGCACATCATGTTACAAAACTCAAATTCATTGTAATCAAACGGCCTCTACATTTGCCAAATCTTAATCCAGTGGATCACATTTGGGATGTGGTGGAATGGGAGATTTGCATCCTGGATGTGCAGCCGTCATATCTGCAGTAAATGTGAGATTCTATCATCCCAATATGGGAAAAAATCTTTGAAGAATTTTTCCAGCACCTTGAATTTATGCCACACAGTATGAAGTCCGAAACAACGTTGAAAATGTTCTGAATTGATATGTAGGTAAAAGTTTAAGGAAAATATTTTTGAATGCATTTCATATAATATTCCAAAAAGGGTATGAACAAATAGATGTACTGTAACATCAATAGTTCCAAATTTTACACAATTTCCTACTCCTTTTAACGGTAGAAATTATACTAGGCTTGCACAGGGTTGCTGCACAGTATACTGCTTTGTACTGAGCATATGTCGACTTCTTGAAGTAGTGGGGTTTTTGGGCTATGGAAAAGACACATTTTAGCTGTACCAATTACAGCGAAGCCACATGACCCTGGTCTGGGTCTGACAGTCTGCAAACACCCCCCCCCACCCCGACCCCCCCGTCCGGACTCCCCCAAGCATTCACGGCTGCGGAATTGAACACACCTACGCATGTCCGCACCCAGATCTCTCCATCTGACACAGCTGCCAGAGATGAAGCGTGTTTCAGCAGCCAAGGCGTCCCCCTCCCCGAATCTACACCCACGCAGACACACCACACACACGCACATAGCACTCTCCTCCCGGCAGGGTGCAAGTGTGTGTGAGAGAGTAAGCAAGTGTGGGAGAAGAAAAGAGTGAGAGAGAAGTGAGGGTTGGTGAGAAGCGAGTGTGTGTGAGAGAGATTTATGGAGCTAGTCGCATGTGGCTATGAGACAAAGACAGAACCTATAAAGGGATTAAGTAACATTTAGTCCTTCATTGTTGGACCAAACTCTGCCTGCGTGTTGGTGCGTGCGGACTCATAGGGTGTGGGCGTACATGCCTTTGTGTGTAAAAGTGTGTGTGTGTGTGGGCAGATATTTACGTATATGTGCGCAACAGGGTTTAGGTGGGTATGGGCTGCTGAGCTGCTCACATCTGTGTTCAGGTTCAAAAAGTGTGTGAACATAACTCTCTTTGTGTGTGTGTGTGTGTATGCGAGTGTGTGAGAGAGAGAGAGAGAGAGAGAGAGAGAGCAAGCGTGGGTTGTTCGTGTGCCTGGATGTGTAGGGAGGGTATCTGCCAGCTAAAGATAGCTGATTTAGCTCAATATAGCTGTATGTTCTTTATTTTTCTTATGGCTTGATTATAGAGGTTGGATATGAAGGTTACTTTAATGCTCAAATAAGACAAACAAACAAACAACAAACAAACAAAAATATACAATATATATGATTTTAGGTTGTTCACAACAAACTATATATGCGATCGGTTATGATGACATTATAGATTTGCTCATGTAAATGTACAAACTTGTTATGAATTTGGGCCCCCACATATACTGCTCACAAAAATTAGGGGATACATCAAAATGAAATATCCCATAATCAAATATTCAATAATTGTTGTGTATATATGCAGAAAGGACATATCACCGTGATGCTAAGTTGACCCTTGTACAGTCTGAAGAAACTTTATAAGGGTCAGATATGCTAAAGTTCACAAAGATCAAAATGTAAATCAGTGGCAAAGAGTATTATAGACTGACAACATTATATACACTGCTCACACAAATTAGGGGATATTTCACTATTTTTTGTGAGCATTATATTATTATTATACAATTGCTAAAACAACAACTTAAATAGTGGCCCAAATCTTAAGCTTTAAAAATGTTTAGCTCAAAAAATATATTTCATGATATTTTAAGTAGTATTTAAGAGAGCATGTTATATTTTGCCAGGAACATGACTTTTATTTACATTTACAATATTTAGAAGATGTCCATATCCTGACTTACATAAGTACTTTCTATTTCTCAGGCATTACATAATTCTAGTACAAATAAGTAATCGCCCAAGACCAATACCCAAATAAAATCCTACTGCAATGTGTTACAATTTATTAAATTACCCAAGTGCAGTTTCCTTCTTCGGTTAGGTGAAGAGGTGAGCATTTTGTCCCTGTTTGAGGATAGTAAGTGACAGATCCATTCAGACATCCAGTGGAAGTTCATTCCACCACCTGTGTGCCAATATGGAGAACAGGCTTGATGCTTATCTTCCTTTGATGTTGAGTGGTGCATTTGAGCCAAGCGTTTATATGAAAGGAAATAAAGTACAGAGCAGGGTTTGATTAGAGCTATTAAGTAAGAAAGGACTGATCCATGTTTATCTCTGTAGGAAAGCATAATGGTTTAAACTCTAATGTGGACAGCTACAGGGAGCCAGTGAATTGCAGGCATGACACCACTTAAGTAAATTGAAAACCAGACATGATGCTGCTTTCTAAACAAGTCACAGGGGCATGATCATACTCGTGGGAAAATCTTCCCGAAAAGCACTGCAGTCCTCTCGTTTTGATATAACATAAAAAAGGTACAAATTCTGCTGATTTTATAGAGGATGTGCCTGCCTGACCGAGTAAGTTTGGAACTATGAGATGGGAAGCTCAGCTGGTTATCAAAAATCACACCAACATTTCTTGCATTCACCTAAGATGTGATAGTAAGTTCTGGGAGGTGACAAGTTCTTGAAAACGGGACTAAGTCTCCAGGAGTGCAAAACAGCATGAAGTTGGGGTCCAAAACCTATTCATGAATTCACAGAGCACTGATGAATGAGTTTCTTGGACTGGGCACCAGTTCAACACTTAGGGATTGTTATGGGGGCTCCACAGGCGACGCTCGTACTACCCTCCATCAGACATAAATATTAATGTGTCTGTGTGGCACCCAATTTTGTCCCTTACTTATTGATTTGTTATTCATTAGATTATAACTTGTAGATCATCAAAAAATGGCACAACCTCTGCAAAGAACAAGCATGAAACATTAAAAAAGATATCAAATCACCAGGGGTACAGAACGTCGCAAAGCCTTTGTAATGCAAAATACTGCATTGGATAAATAAAACTTGAAACTGATACTGTACAGTTTAATGAATACAGTAAAAAATAAACTGTAAAATACTTTATAAATGTAATACTTTTTATATATGGAACTTCTAGAAATGAGAATATAATCAAATTTGATTTAATAATACTTCCAAAAGCTACTAAATGTAGGTAGGTAAGTGTAATAATATTTGCTGTATTAAAATTACTGTCACATGTATAGTTTACTCCTAAAGTTACTGATACAAAAGTAAGAGTAAACATGAATGTAGTGCTTTAATATCTACCTCTGCTCAGATCTACAAGATCTCAAATGGTCAAGTTGGCATTTTGTGATAGACTTTTGAAGGACACTTCCACTGAATGAGCAACCAAATGAGTAAACAGGACACTGACTTCCTGTCTTGGAATGTAAATGTTTATTGTGTGTGTGTGTGTTTTTGAGTGTGTGTGTGTTTGTGAGTGCATGTGTGTCTGTGAGTGTGTGTAAGTGAGTGTGTGTGCGTAAGTGAGTGTGTATCTGTGAGTGTGTGTGTGTGTGTGTGCGTGCGGGCACGAGTGAGTGAGTGCGTGTGTGTTAGTTTGTGTGTGTGAGTGCGTCTGTGAGTGTGTGCGTGCGTATGTGTGTAAGTGCGGGTCTGTGAGTGTGTGTGAGTGAGTGTATGACTCTGTGTGTGTGTGTGTGTGTGCGTGTGCGTGCGTATGTGTGTGAGTGCGCGTCTGTGATTGTGTGTGAGTGAGTGTATGAGTGCATGTGTGTGTGTGTGTGAGTGTGTGTCTGTGATTGTGTGTGAGTGTATGAGTGCGTGTGTGTGTGAGTGAATATATGAGTGTGTGTGCGTGTCTGTGAGTGTGTGTGTGTGTGTGTGTGAGTGCGTATCTGTGAGTGTGAGTGAGTGTATGAGTGTGTGTGTGTGAGTGTGTGTCTGTAAGTGTGTGTAAGTGAGTGTATGAGTGCGTGTGTGTGTGTGTGAGTGAGTGTGTGTGTGTGAGTGTGTGTCTGTGAGTGTGTGTGAGTGTCAGTGAATATATGAGTGGGTATGCGTAAGACCAAAGATGTTCTAAAGCCAAGGCTAGCGTGGGTTGTGGGGTGGAGAGATATTACCCTAGTTTACCACTCAAACACACGCACACACACACACACACACACACACACACACACACAGTTTATCTTTATGTCATTGTGGAGACTTTCCACTGACATAATATTTCTGTAGATCATTAATGCTACACCTACACTTAACCTTAATGCCAGTAAACTAAAGTAAATACTTTGTCATTTCAAAAGACAGATGCACTGTTTGTTAAAAACAAACAAGTAAACAAATATATTTTTTTAGAGACATTTTGCTGAATGTCTGATCTATTGATCCCAGTGCGGTTATGCGGTCTTTGCAATAAGACACACACACACACACAACATTTTTCCACAAATGTTTGCACCACAATGTCACTGGCCTCCTAGAAATGACTTCGGAGGAGTGTAAATGGATGTGTGGTATCAACCTCCAGAGTTCCTCCTCTGTTACACACTGCTAACACAAAACAAATGACATTTTTCACTTTTTCATTGTTTCATTGCAGCCATTTGCTTAAATCAAAAAAGTTCATTTTATTTATCATTAATGTACACTCAGCATTCCATCTTGACAGAAAAAAACAGACATGTAGAATTTTTTGTAAATGTATTAAAAAAGAAAAAATATCACATGGTCATAAGTGTTCAGACCCTTTACTGTGACACTCGTATTTAACTCACAAGCTGTCCATTTCCTCTTATCCCTCCTGAGATGGTTCTACTCCTTCATTGTAGTCCAGCTGTGATTAATTGAACTGATTGGACCTGATTAAGAAAGGCACACACCTGTCTATATAAGACCTCACAGCTCACAGTGAATGTCAATGCAAATGAGAATCATGAGGTAGAAGGAACTGCTCAAGGAGCCCAGAGACAGAATTGTGGTAAGGCACAGATCTGGCCAAGGTTACAAAACCATTTCTGCACCACCCAAGGTTCCTAAGAGCAATGTGGCCTCCATATTCCTTAAATAGAAGAAGTTTGGGACAACTAGAACTCTGAGCTTCAGAGATGCAGTAGGGAGATGGGAGAAAGTTTCACAAGGTCAACTATCAGCCCTCCACCAGTCGGGGCTTTATGTCAGAGTGGCTCGACGGAGCTGAGAGCCCGCATAGAGTTTGCCAAAAAACACATAAAAGACTCCCAGACTATGAGAAATAAGATTCTCTGGCCTGATAAGATTATGATTATGATTTTTGGCGTTAATTTAAAGTGGTATGTGCTGAGAAAACCAAGCACTGCTCATCACCTGCTCTATGTAATCCCAACAGTGAAACATAGTGGTGGCAGCATCATGCTATGGGGGTGTTTTACAGCTGCAGGGACAGGACAACTGGTTGCAATTAAAGGAAAGATAAATACGGCCAAGTACAGACATATCCTGGAGAAAAACCTCTTCCACCCTACCCTATACTGTAACCTGGTTCCAGTATTAATTAATTGATTAGCCATAAATGCCAATGTGATGGCAAATATAACAAATATGCAAATATCAAACTAGCCTATTTCAGAATTTGGCATAAACAAACATGAAATCATGGATGGAAGATGGATGTGTATTTTGGAACATAGTCTCAGAAAAATGTTTCCTGGTGAATCTATGTCACAAACAATTAAGGCAGATCTAAAGGCAAGAGGTGAAATGTGAGTGAATTACCAACAAGGACAAACTATTACGTTCAATAATTACTGATATTAAAGAAAGGCCTAATCTTAAAACCAAGGGGCATTTGCAGTTATCAAGGCATAGTCTAAGCACCGCTTGAGATAAAGGCATTTAACATTTAAGTATATAAGAACAAAAAATTGTTATTCCATAACACCCCTGGTCTGGGTGACTACCCAGATTTATTAGTATAAAACAACAAAAGCCCTTCACTGGTGCATCCCAACCATCCCGTTTATAAACACGCCCTGGTAAGGTCTCTCTTTGATCAATAACTCATAACACACAGGTTCAGGGTAAACTTGACACCATGCTGTGCATAATAACAGGGTGAAGGAGGACGATGTGGCACACAAAGTCTCCTCAGCCCACACATAATCTTACCTGCTAATGCCAAGATATGAGTCTAGCTCAGTTTCATAATCACAGTAATTCCGTGCGTTGAAGCGAACATAAACACGTGAGACCTTGAAACATGCCGATGGTGGACGAGATGATGGATTTAGCAATCAGGTTAGGTCAATTAAGCAGAGTGGTGTTCATGTTCACTTGGTACTCTCAGGACACTGTGTGAAAATGGACATCTTTCAGTGCAGGTGGTAGGTGATTCAATGTTAATTCCCTTATTTGCTATGGAGATTGAGTAGGGTAATCCCTGCAGCCTGGAGACAGTGGATCCTAAGTGCACCGAGCTGCGGTGCAATCATGTCACGCGTCAAGTCAGCTTTAGTTACATGACAGCTCAGTTGCCACATATTATTCTCTCTTTAGTCTTTAACTACATTAGATAAGCCAGATGACTGTACCATCTAGTCTCTACTATTACTGAAAGTATCAGTTACTGGGCTAAACAGAAATACTGAATGAACATCACACCCGTCAGTGATCTGTCTTCTAAACATGTCAGGACTAGCATTAAGTGCCACCCTTTTCTCCCTATTTTATAGAGCGTTTGATTTATGTTTTAGGGTAGTGTTATACAATAAGTACCAAAAACACACAAACTGATTTTAAATGTAGTTTATCAGTTTGTTGAAAAATTTATTCTTAGTGAGGTGGAATACTTTTAACTACTCAAACTGTGTAAAGAGGACTAGAACTTTTTATAATAATCAGATCTTTATGCTTGCTAGATTTGACAACATAGACCATTTTAATGAACTGATTAATTATTCTGCTCTCAATACAGCTCTCCACTTGTGTCTAAAGCCTTAACGAGTCACTAGTTACAGATCAGCATTATTTGTATAATGCAAAAATGATTGTTCTTTATAAATAGTTTATTACATGTAGGTGAAAAGTTTTAACGCACTACATATTAAGGAGAAATAAATTTTGTCATTTTGCCATTTCTTTACGAATTAAAAAGATATTTTTAAACCAAGGATACTTAAGTGAGTAAGTGTTTTAGGTATATTTTGTCGCAGCAAAACAGTAGTCTTAAGATAACAGTAAGAGGTTGTTCTTGTAAAAAAGAAAAATCTTCAAATATTCTTTGTTGGGTAGAGGTAAGGAATGTAGGCCAGTCCAGTACCTGCATCCTCTATTTCAGCAGCCATGCGTTTGTAATGTGTGCAGCATTTGGTTTTGCATTGTCTGATTAAAAGATGCATGAATGTGAATGGAAAATTTCCTTGAAGGCAGCTTGCACTCAAATCTCTGTGTACATTTATGCATTAATGCTGCCCTCACAAGTGTAAATGACTTTTGTCAAGGGCACTAACACAGACCCTGGCTTTTGGACTTGCTGGAAAAGTCATATTTTTGTCTTTGTTTTGTTTTCCAAAAAGATCTGGAATACTAATTCATCTGATATGTTTCTACTGTCTTATGGTCCATCCCTCTGACCATGGTGAAGTCAATGCCAATTCTGGACATGGTTAACAAAACTAAGTCTTCCTTTTTGCACAGTAAAGTTTTAATTGGCATTTGCAAATGTAACTCAGTATAGAAATGCTTTATAAATGTTTGCTAAAGTAAACCCTTGCCTATGTGGATACATCAGCTATTTATGAATGTTGGGTCTTGATGCAGTGCCATTTGAGGGTTTGAAGTCCAAGGGCCCTCAGCTAAGTTTTGTGTCTTGGGCCTATATGCACTAAAATTAATTGAATTGTTTAATGATATTTAGCACTTTAGAGGGAAAAATATGCAAATCCCTTTTCATCTTTGTTTGATAATTACTACATTTAATTTCCCTAGGATGATGGAGTTTATAATAGAAGGTATTCAGTTCTGAGTGTAAAGTGAAGTAAAGAGGCTAAGTAAACATGGAAGAGCCACCTCATGCCCATTAGATGACCATTGACAACTGTGACCTGCAGAATGGGATTTAACTCCATGACTTTAATCTTCTAGCAGCACACTTGCAATCTATGTAGGTGATTTTCCAGCTCAGATTGATCAGCACTGAAATCCAGAAGGAGGAATCACCAGCAAGCAGCATGATGATCAACAAAGAAGAGAAACTAGAGCAAGAAGAATAAAGACTATTCATAAGGAACTGGATCAATAGCATGTTCAGCAATTGCCCATTGGAAAACTTGGGTCTATCATTCTTAGGGGAGCAGTTGTACTGTAATTTCCACAGTGCCTCTGGTTGGGCCTCTGGAGATGATTATGCTTGTCCCTGCAGATTTGTACAGACTATGCAGAGTACAGGTGCAGGTGAAAACAGGCTGGGAAGTCAGAATGTGGCAAGAGCAGAGTGAAAGTAGAAGTATGTGTAAGGAGGAGAGGCGCTGGTGGAGTGTCTGTAGGTGCTATGCTCTGGCACTTCATCGTATAGAAATTAATCACCATTAAAGACTGTTCTTATAATACAAAATACTGGTACAACCCCTCTATTTACTTGTCAATTATCCAGTAAACCGGTCTGTGCAAAAGTCTTAGTTAACATTAGATTAGATATACCATTGTTTTAGCAGGGTCTTTTTGAAAGGGCAATAATCAAGAAACCACTTCATTTTCCTAAGAAAAGGAACAATGTGAAAAGGTCATCTTAAATTTCACAAATATAAAGGTTGGAATAAAGATCAGTGCAAAAGAGTATAACTTTCTGACAAATATATATTTTTTTAATACTCAATGCCTTTAATCCTGATTAAATCCTCATTTATTACAATTATTTAGCCATGTAGGAAAGAAGAATCAACTTTATTTGAACTGGAATAATTTCACATAAATAGCAAAGATCTATATGTACTGTACATGTTTGTAGAATAATCTTAAAATAATTTAATGATACGTGTATTCAAAAAAGGGCAGGAAGACGTAACTGAGAAAAATTTAAATTTGGTAAACATCGGGAAATGTTTAGATATTTAAAAAAAGCCCCACCCACCTACTATACTCCTAATAAACTATACTAAAAAAACTCCTTAGCACATAAGCACATTTTATGACATTCATGAAAGACTAGCCATGGGGGAGGGGGAAAGGGATTGGGCGAAAAAACAGCAACAACGAGCAGCCATCCTGTCTATAGCAGCTACGTATAGCACTCACATAGACCCGTCACAATGCAACTGGAGGAGAAGCAGTAAAAGGAAGGCGAGTTCATAGGTTGGGAGAGAGGACAAGCCAAAGAATCGCTTGCCCGAAAGCACCAGTCCGTGTCCATAGCACCATGGGGAAAAGTTCCAGACAAGCCATGCCCCAACAGTCCGAGGAAAACACTGAGCAGTGCCAGGGAGCAGTGCCATAGCAACGGAATCTTCTGGAGGAATTTACACTCTCTGCAGCTCGACCTCAAGGCCAAACCAAAGATAAGAAGGGTGCCAAAACCAGATAGTAGACGCTTGTTTTGTCTCAAGTGATCATCATTTTACATACCACTCTCATGAATTTGGTTTTCAATTTATCCATATTCATCTGCAGAACCCATGGCTCCTCCGAGATTAAATCCATTCCGCAATTAATAGCAGTCTCGCAGTCTGAGTGCCTACAGCTCTGCCCAAACCTTCAATCATGTTGGACAGTGGTAATGGACTTTGAACAGCTAATCCAACTCTTTTAATTTCTTGATATACCAGGGCAAAGCCTAATCCAATCAGCAAAAACCCCATAATCATGGTTCTGAATAAGAATACAGCCTCACTGTCTTCAACGGAAAGTTGCGCCATACACATGATCCGCCAGTTATTCCAGCGTCCATCACGTATCCAGCAGCAAAAGTTCCATTTGGACAGGTAGATTCACCCAAGCCAAGGCTTCTCGTTGAGAAGATGGTGTCAATCAATTCCATATTTTCCAAACTTCTTAGTTTGAAGATCCGTGCCCTGGAACAGAGTACACAGACAGACAGTAGATGCAAGCAGGAACAGATAGGAGTTAGGAGAGGGAAAAAGTGTGTCCGCCTTCCTTGAAGGTTGAAACAGAGTAGCAGGAAAGGACACATTTATTTAGTTTAAATAGACTGTTGATGTTCAATAAAACAACTCAAATTAAACATGTTTATAATTATAATTGCCGCAGACAAATATATTGGCTGGTCTCGAAAACATTTTCCTTACCATTTTCAAGAAAATATACATTTACTCAGTTTTATTATGTCATTTAGTTTTATTTTATTGTAATTTTGAAAGTTAATTCATCTTCAGAATGACGGATTCCCCATTTGCGCCTGTATCCTTTCAAAGTTTCCTCCTTATACATCTCAGTCAGTTTTTGTCTTGCTATGTTCAGCTCTAGCTTGTGTATTTGTGCTTTAGACTTGTTTTTTGTGAATCTGCTTCGCAACAGTGCCTATTGTTAAAGGCTGTACATATGTGAAATGAACCTTATGAGAGGAGCAGACTGAACCCATGTGTATTTTTTCTGTTAATGAATAGATAGAAACATTAAACATTAAAAGAAAGCCCCACCAAACAATCCACTGTGAGCTATCAAAGGTAAATAAATAAACAACAAATTGGATTTCATGACTTCAAGCCACGGTCACGGTACACATTTGAGTGGCTATGTAAAATAGGCATGGCCCAGACAAGGTTGGCAGACTGGGGGAAGCAAAACAGTCATTAATTTTGGGCTGTTTAGCATAGCCTTGCCTAACAATATTGCGATGACAGAAGTGCTACTAGCTTTACTTGGGTTTGTCATAATATCTAAAAATGATAAATGTTAGATAAAATGTTATGCTTGCAAACAGCTACAATTAGAATGTTCTCCATGTTGGCTTTACAGTGCTGTTATACTAAGCCCCATTCTTCCTGGTCACTGCAGCTAAAGCAGTAGTGCTAATAGTTAAGGACACAAATTTGAGTGCCAAAGTTTACCAATTTGGAACTTCGTATAAGGTTTCTGCCCTGGAGGATAGCTCATTGCAGCAAACTTCCATTGAAAAGAAACTGATTTCAATCACAAAAATCTAGTGTGACCTCAAATTTGTTGACAAGGTGTGCCTACATACTTTTGGCCATATACAGTGGGGAAAATAAGTACTTTGATATTAAGTATTTGATACACTGCCGATTCTGCATCTACAAAGAATGGAGAGGTCTATAATTCTTATCATAGGTACACTTTAACCCATCCATCAACCCTTCAATATGGTGCAGTCATCTTGTCTGCTTTGCAGAAAAGCACCCCAAAGCTATGATATTTCCACTCCCATGCTTTACGGTTGAGATGGTGTTCCTGGGGTTGTTCTCATCCTTCGACCTACCAAAAATAACCAGTGGAAAAAAATCTCTATTTTTAGTGTCATTTGACCACATGACCTACTCCCATGCCTCCTCTGGATCATCCAGATGATCACTGGCAAACTTTAAACAGGCCTAGACATTTGCTGGCATGAGCAGGGGGACCTTGTGTACCTTGCAGGATTTTAATTCATGAGGGCGTAGTGTGTTGCTAACGGTCGACGGGAACTTGCTAAACTTGCTTGTAATATTATTGATTACACCGGCTTGCATCTGGTATGATTCTGTATACAATATCATGTCTCTCCCATGCCCTGGGGACCTGATTAGACCTGCTATTTTAAAAAATCTATCCAGTAAAGGCAAGGTGGCATTGAACCAAGCTGAAAGTTTTTTTGCTCAAGCCTAATTATGCACTGCCAGCTCCCAGGAGTGGAACTCTACATTCGACACTCCTCCTGAAGAACTGCAGGGTTGCAGCACAGGCGTATTCTCTGCCCACACCTTCCTGTGTGTTTTCAGGGCACCGCCTACATCAGCACACCATAATGACCAGTGTCCCTCCCACCTTCTAGCGCACGCTGCCGTAATGAGCTATAATCACATCTTGGGGCCCCTGGTGGAGCTCAGTGTGTGGGTGGGTCTCCCACCACTGGCAGATTGTGATAGCTGCCCACCCTCCATTTCCTGCACAGCAAGTCTAATGAGGTCTCATCAGCCCACCAATCAGGGCCAGTCAGCCACTTGAGCAACTGCGATGAAGGGATTAATTAAGAGCCCTCCACTTCTGAAGGACATGTTGCTCTTTTGACCTCAGCCGTGTGCTTGATTGTAATGATCATTAGCTGCCCTTGGATGATGTGTTCTCCATGTGGATATCATTATCATGTGCCCTGCAGTGCCAATGTGTTTCGCGGACTTCCACATGCACATGAGACTCTAGTTTGTGACTTTTGTCTAGACTTTGTTTAGACAGAATACACTAATTAGGGACATTTGGGGAAGACTCCATCAAGTATAAACCTCTAAATAAAATGGGGTTTTTTTTCTACTTATTCTGCACTGCTCTGTCACGACTTTGTTCAAGATGTGTGATCAGTTTCTTTCTTAGTGAAAAAAAACAATGGGAGAGGCTGCATTTAAATCATCCTACAGGCAACGCTTGTGTAGTATAAACCATAACTTGTGTGTGTAATACTCTGTATTTTGTAGTTATTAAAGGTGCTGGAAAGTAGAGCCGTAGTTCTCTGGCTCAGTTTTAGACTTTTTTTGCAGTTGTTACCATTTGAATTCAGACTTAATTCAGTTTCTGACTTTGGTCTTCCAAGATTCTGATTTAGGCTCGCCTAAGGCATTTTTAAATGAATATTTGATTAATTCACATATTCATTAATTTTTTTTAAATCTGCTACCAATACACAGGTGCTCTTGCTATTGTGCTTTATAATTTGCCAATGATTAGCAACTGTGTAAAAGAAGTGACACAGTTTGTGGTGTGCTAATGTGACAGAGTGAGAGTGCAACAGCCAACTGTGCTGACTGTAGTGGTTAGCAAGATTTACAGATACAGTTATATTTATTTATCACATATAAATTTGTAGCAGGTACAAATGTACAGTGAAATGGGGAGTGACTGTTCCATAGACTATGCTAATATTTAAATTACAATTTACTTAATATGCTAAAGATAGTTAAAAAAAGAATGAAGATAGTTAACAGAATAAGTAACATGCATGAAGAAAAATGACTCTTGTGCAAATGGTGCATGATATAGAAACAATATAAAGTGGCTAAGTTACTGTTTAGACATATTTGTGTATTTCCATTAAGTGTTTAATGTTCAAATAACCTCAGGGTAAAAACTCCTTCTCAGTCTCCCTGTTCTGGCCCTGATGGAACAGTGATGCTTTCCTGAGGATAGCCATTTAAACAGATAATGGTTTGGGTGGTGAATGTCCTTAATAGTCCGATTGCTTGATGCCCTGCACCGCCTGGACTAAATTCCCTGAAGTTTTGGCAGTGCTGTCCTGGTAGTGTGCACAGAGCATCGGATTATTCTATGTAGACTTTTAAGATTTCAACCCTTTTGACTTCTTAAGATAAAATGTATACAATCCAATTTTGTAATATGCTTTAAAACATCAGAACAGCTTCATTTGGGGAGAAACACAACTGCTCTTTGTGTATGAGTGTGCTAGTGTAAGTAATTGGTGCTATGTCTTAAGGTAAGGCAGGGAAGGTGAGCTGCCAACGAATGGTTTTGCTAAGACATTTTGTCGAGCACTCCAAGTTAAAACAAGAATTAAATACACTAATTCAATAATTAATAATTTATTAATTCACACTAAACTTCCAGGATTAAACACTGTCCCTGTCGTTTCTTTTTTATTATTAATTATTTATTATTAGTATTAGTAGTAGTACTGTATTTATTCATTCATTGTCTTATCCTAGTCAGGGTCACAGGAGAACCAGTGCCTAGCATACACAATCATGGCCAAAAGTTTTGAAAATGTTTTTCACAAAGTTTGGTTAATCAATGTTTATGGGGGCATCTACAAAGCGGATTCCAAAAAAGTTGGGACACTAAACAAATTGTGAATAAAAACTGAATGCAATGATGTGGTGATGGCAAATGTCAATATTTTATTCGTAATAGAACA
>JAVSBV010125035.1:0-33099 GCA_033117975.1 Parotocinclus spilosoma
AAGATTGGCCACCAGGCTGGTCCAATTTAGCCATGAAACCTCCCACACTAAAATGACAGGTGTTTCAGTTTCATTGTACTAACCTACTAATCCTGTAACTAACCATCGCAAATGTTTTCTCTCTTTTAGTAATAAACTTTGCTTATGAATAAATAAACATTTCCTTGTGAGGACCAGACAAAGAATAAAAATTTTATTACTTTGTACCCTTGTGTGTACCTTTGGTCCTCACAGTGATATATAAACATGACCCACACAAACATGCACGGACTCACCATTAAATGTCCCGCTCGTGTGCATGATAGATGTTTTTGTACATTACAGCTAAAGATCACTCCATTACGGCTATGATTATGGCCTACAGATAAGACCAATATTTCTGCTCTTCCACACTCATTAATAATGCCTGAATGAGCACTATCGGTCACACTGTCACTCCATTCATCTCTCTCACTCTCTATCACACACAGCCCAACCATTGGGGTTAGTTTAACTGCTGTAAAGAACAGTAGCAGAAAATAGTCTATTTATCTCTGAGAAACAGGGTGGCTTTTCATGCCTAATAAGCTCCTGGAGCAGACACACATAAATAAATAAGCCAGGTGGGACCTACATCAGCAGGATTGTTAGATATTAATAATACAGCAGTGACATGTCACTTCAATTGATCTTAGGTCACAATTTAAAATTATATGACTAATTATGGAATTATGGACCCGTGTACCAGCTTATAGACTTTAAACTCTGTAACTTAGGAAGGCTTAGCTCAAACTGATTACCAGCATTTTTATTTTGGACTCAAATTGTCTTACAACATAAGAACTTTGGTCTCCACCCAAGTACCAGCATTAAATAGTTTGAACTGCACTTGAGAACTTTCCTCAGCACCAGTATTTCCCACTCAACGTGATTACCACCTTAAGGAATTTGGACTTTCCTTCCAGGTAAGAGATCTTGAACTTCACTTGATCAATATCCAATAGAATTTAAGGGCTATATGTGATTTGCAGAGTTTGGAGCCAAGTATTTACCAGTTTAGGGACCAGTTTAGGGATATCGTGGGTGTTAGTTCAAGGACTTTGAGTTTGGACGCAACTGGAATTTCACCATCAGGCATTTTGGGCTACATTGTACCAGTTAAGGAAATTGACAGGATACATGTCATTTTAGGTTTGAATTTGGAAAACAGTTATAGCAACTATAAATCTCAGTGGGATGTGATCATGAGTTGCCTTGGATTTAACTTGACAGCAATGGAGTTCATGACACCACCTGGTTTGTCCTGTTATTTAACAAGCAAAATATTTTGACAGGAGCAAAGTTACAATTAGGGTCGTTAAACACACACTAGAGAAAATCCACTCAGACACAGGAAGAACATAAAGTCCATGGTTGGAATTAAACTTGCATTCTCTGGAGCTGAAAGGCAACAATGCCATCCACTTTTAGAATATTTAGCATCTCAGTTCTAAATCTGAAGAGAGTCTATCAAAAGGAACCACCAGGGAGTGGATGTGATTCACGTGAAAACGTTTGTAAAAGTCAAAATTTCCACTTATCTGTAAGGTTACATCATTTCCTTAGTGGTTCTGTTCCAAGTAAAAGGTCTCTATAGAAGTTCCCACCACATGCCATGGAGCTCTATCTCACCAGTATCCTGGAACACGCTGCAACCTGAGCTTCAGAAATGCTGATGGGAAACAGTTTGTTTGGTGAAGTCAGCTCACGCCAATAATCCATACGCCGAATTAGTAGAAAAATTCTCAGTTGGAGCGGTTATATGGTTTTATCACAAAGCTGTGTACGAATGTTAAGTTGGAAATTTTCATCAGAGCGCTGAGCAGTGTAATCTGCCTGTCAAGACACATAGCATGAATTTCCCATTAGGTGCAAAATGTCTGAGGTTTAGGTTCGCTGCCTTAGAGAGACAATCCATCAATCACACAATCAGCACTGACACAGGCAGGTTTCAGGGATTACTGAGGAAATTCACTAATGATTACTCATTACAAGACTAAAAACAGAAACAATTAATGCAATTAAATGTAGTGAAACTGATTATATGGTCTCAGATTTCTGGGTAATATTTACTTTAACGTTAACCTTTGACTCCTTTTATTACAAAAATGAGTAATTATATGTTTATTTTTGTCTATTATTAGTACCTTTACATTCACAGTTAAAACATGTTTCGTTTGTTTGTCTATTTAGTGTCGCTCTTCAGCATCAATGACATTTGAAATTAGAGGGTTATGATAGATTTAGGATTGATTGGATAAGCACGTGATCTAAAATGAAATGTAAAGCATTGTCTGGTTTTAACATGGAGGGAAGAGGAATGAGTCACTGCCTCGATAAACCAGTTTTCTAAACCAGATCACATACATCCAGCATGTTGACCTTGAGAGGTCATAAGCTGTTCTCCTTCCCTCAAACAAACCTGCAGACCTGCATAGAGAAACTCAGCATTCCTAAGTGTGAGATACAGCTCTACATTTTCATACTTGCCTTTTATTTATTGTATGTTCATTTGTAATGTGCTTTTGTGGTTTTATTCCCACAATGTTAAAAAACATACGGTAGATGTTCAGCTACCATGTTGCCAATTCAGGAAGAGAGAGAGATATATCTGCCGGAGACAGCAACCTCCGGTGTGATTACAAAGCTCAAAAGTGCAGATAGTACTGCCCAACTCTCAGGCAGTAAACAGTGAAGAAGGAAACTACAAAGAAATTCAGATAGCAAATAGCATCTGGAGTGAGACTTCAGTTTACTGTGTCAGGATTACTGTGGCCTAAAATAAAATGTACACTAGCCGTCAGTCATGACTGACGAGCCGTTATATGGTTTTATCACAAGGCTGTGTAACACGCAAAGCACAAAAAAAACTTACGTTTTTACAAACAAGCATAGACTCCTTAATTAGTGTCCCACCTGTTTTTCAAACTTCAATCTTATTCTAGCTTTTCTGAAGCGTTCGGATTGCCTCCAACAGGCTCAGGTGAGCCAGAATTTGTGTCTACGTAATTAAGATGGCACAGTATCACAGCCAAAGAATTCAATTACCGACATGAAAAAAAACGTGAGTTTCATACAGTACTGTTGCATCCCTCATAGGCAAAGTCCAAGAAACCGGGCCTGTGTAGGACAAGAAACCTTTGTGAAAAGTCTCGCAGCAGAATTTGGTGTATCACCCTGGTAGACGTGTCGAGTTCTGTAATTGTATTAATGTATTAACCCAGAATCTGAGAAAAGGAATTCAATTCAATTCAAGTTTATTTATATAGCGCTTTTTACAACTTAGCATTGTCTCAATATTACACTGTCTTAAAAGGCCAATCCCAAGTTGAGCAAACCTAGGGCGACAGTGGAAAGAAAAAACTCTCTAAAATGGTAGAAAGAAACCTGGGGAAGACCAAGACTCGGTATCCAGGGTAATGTCAGCATACCACCAAGAACGATGAACCACATCCAACAGGATTAACTGTGGGCACAAGAGGAATTTGTCTGAAAGGGATGTTCTGGTGCTAATCCGGATTGTATCCAAAAAACATAAAACCACGGCTGCCCAAATCATGACAGAATTAAATGTCCGTCGGGATCCACAGGGTCAATATACACGGCCGGGCTGCTATAACCAAACCTTTGTCTAAAACCAGGTGTTTCAGCTTCATTGTCCAACCCCTGTATGTAAGGGGAAAAGTATGTGAACCTTTATGGTTATCATCTAATTTGAAGGTGAATTTAAAGTCTTTTATTTCATATGAACCCAAGATATTTCATGTCTTGTTTGGTCAACTTTTTTGTCCAATTGGTCAACTAATTTGTTAACAAACACTCATTCCTGCATTTTAGGCCTGCAACACATTCCAGGAAACATTGGTATGGTGAATCATTTACCACTTTATAATGTTGCCATGTCTTAAGTTGTGCAACAATATGTTATCACATTGTTTATTTCAAAATTCTCTGCACATTCTCTATCTTGTACACGTCAGGATGACAGACATAGCGGTCTAGGTCAAATACATTCTTCTTGAAGCCATGAATTTGATGAGTGAACTATGTGCATTTTTTGCTTTGTCTTGTTGAAAAATGGATGGAAATCACATAATTGCATGTTTACCAAGGGCACTGACACAACCTTATTCCATTAAAACCCCTGGCTTTAAACTTGTTGCTTTTTGCTGTCCATTTCTTGCAAAAATGACAAAATACATGTTTCTTGTGTGTGATGGTCCATTCAAAATGCCTTAGAGCCTAGATAAATCACCACAGCTTCTGTATACGATTAACCTATGGCATTGTTTATGTACAGTAAACTCTTAAGTGGCATTTAGTAATGTAACTTGTTACTGTAGTGCTTGATTTACAACTCACTTGACATCACCTCACATTTTTTGGTAAGTTGGCAATCAACTTGTTCTGATTTAAATATAATCTGATTTAGTTTGTAAAATAAATCCAAAAAGTTAAGACACAAAAGGGTGAAATTCATACGGAAATACAGCTATGGGGAAAAATAGATAACTGTCAAGGTGATCAAAACAAGAAGGTCCTCTGGTTTGATCGGATGCTTTCTGTGTGGAGTCTGCATGTCCTTCCTGTGTCTGCATGGGTTTACTCAGATTTTATCCCACAGACCAAAGGACATGCATGTTAGGTTAATTGGTGTCTCTAAAATTGCTTCTAGTTTGCAAGTGTATGCGCCCTACGATAGACAGGCAAACTATCTTGTTCCCAGCTCTCTCACAACTTTTTCCAAGAGAATGAATAAGTATTTACAGTACTTTAGTTTTAAGTGGATAAAATTACTCATATCCTTGTTATATTTATACCATTTTGTACACAATGCAAGGCAACAGCACATTGTTTTTATTTAATTTAATTTAGCTTGTCTAGACTGAACAAGCACTTTTGTTTATACAGTATGTTCACTAATTACAATAGATATTGTAAAAGCATTACTATCACAAAATAACATTAATGCATGCATGCTTGCTAAGCTCAGGTATGAAATACTTATTTTAAGAATCTTCAGTTATACCATTAAACTGTTAACTTTTACAAGATAAGTTACAAATTTTAAGCATCATGGAAAATACTGTACTAACCTAAGATGATCTGATGATGTTCTCAGTGTTTGTTGCACTATAAAGTCTTACATAAAGCTGTCACTGTCACATGTTGTCACTGATAATCCTAGATGCATGATTCTAGCATCAGGGAAATTTTATCTTTTTCCATTCGCTAATGAGTTTGCGTATCGAATTTAAATTTTGGTTCTTTGGTTAATACTTATTTACTACAAAGCAGTATACAGTCAGGCCATGGTTTTGCCTGAAACATTCTTCAAACTTGTTTCCATGGTTTTGTTTCAACTTTTTATTCACACAGTACAGAGTTTGGCAGACTAAACTAATTATGATTCAGGTCAAACTGACTCGAGACTGTTAAAGTGTAGACTTCCAGATATACTTCATTCCAGATGTCCACAGTAGCAGTGTTCACTGGCTACATGAGATGCCCGTGATGCAGTGTAGCCTTAACCATATACTCAAAATACACCTGGCCATTCTATTACACCCCATCCACAATGTGTTTGTGCTATAATTCTGCACCCATTATAATCAATGACTGTCTTTATACCAGCCATGGGCATGGCGCAGATGCACAATGGTGTCAGAGGTCATGCTATTTTCCACATTAGTTCAGTTTTTTTCTGCAGCACAAAAGCAGTTTTCACCCCTTACAACTAAATGTAGATACAAAATTTTAAACATTTACAGCAAAGCCATTTACAACATTTAGCTAGTACAGTTTTCCATAGTTTGTCTGTAATATTAATAAAACTAACTAAATTGGTGGTTTGATGCGTGTTGTGCTGATATGAGTTGATGAGAAACAGCAGTGCTGCTGGATCTTTTTTTAAACACTACGCTCATGGATGTCCAGAGGGGTACTTGTGCTACCTGTTATGCCCAACACCCTACTACTCAGAATTGGCTAAAGGGGGCATGAATATGTGTAATGAATACACAAAATGTGCTCAATGAACTTTTCTAAGGAAAAACCCCATGCATGTAATTTTCGTAATCTGAACTTAATCAGTGAACTAAACCCTTAAAGAAAGTGTAGATATATTTAAATAAAACATGCTTTATACTTGTAACCACATTTATACACTTGCAATCAGAGCAATATTATATTAATCTCTCTCCATTCCCATCTTAAAAGGGTATTATGTTAATGTGTATATAATGAAATGAAAATAACTTAAGTCTCAGTAAACACAGAATTAATAAACATTTATACATAGAAGCATGGAAAGTTCAGGTTCAAATAACACCTGTTAGACACTGTTAGACAAAGACCCTTAAACCACGATAAAAAGGTGGTAACAGTTGCATGTCGCTTTGGACAAGGGTGTCTCTTAAATGCTGTAAATATTTTTTGATGAGCTGAAAACTGTTAATCAATCCTCAACCTCAGCACACACACACACACACACACACACACACACACACACACACACTGCAAGCTGTGCTCACAAAAATGAGGGGATACTTTAGAATTAAACAACCCTAATGAAATATCCCCTAATGTTTGTATGCAGTGTATATACAGTGCATATATACATATACATATGCATGACCCTGGAGGTTTTAACTTCACACTCATTATATGAACTTAAGAAAATTGTGCACATTTTGTCCAGACTGAAAAATGTTCCATCTTTTCCTATTTTAATATTGGTCCAATACTAACCATTTAAAAAGAAAAAGCAAGAGTGCTGGAGCAGAGCATCCAGATCTGCTGATTCAGTTAGTCTTTCCTGTCAGCAGTCATGCCTATTCTAAGAACTGCAGTTTATATCAGGTGGGCTTTTGTCAACCAAGTATCCCTAATGAGACCGTGCCTGTCAGGTTTGATTTATCCAGCATGTATATTGAACTGGCACTGGTGTTAAGGCTGGCTTGTTCGTCTTTGCCTTTTGCCCACGCAAATCCCCTCCAACAGCAGTCTAGGGGGAATCAAATAATTACATTTACATCTTTATCCACAGCAATTAATAATACAACCAGCTGTCAATGTGAAACAAGAATATCCACAATCATCTCTGCAGAAAACAATAAACAGTATATTTCCTCAATACAGTGTCTTTCAGCCAACAGCAACAGTGGCTTAGCAATAAAGCTACTGGACCATAAACTTAAGGATTAGTGGCTTCCAAACTGCCACTGTTGGGCCCTTGAGCAAGAAACTTAACCTTAAACTGCCTGGTCTGTACTGGGTAAGTATATATTGGATTAGACTAACTATGGAATGTCTCCAATATTTTCATATCTCACAGATTGACTCAGAATAGTATTTAAAAAAACACCTGTTATTGCGTAAATACACCTAATAATCTGTGATAAAAGCAATATTTCACCTTAAAAAGTCTTGTTTGCAACATTGTAGACTTTATGGTCATAATTTAAATGCAATAGTTACACTTCACTAAACTGGCTCTTTGAATGATATACATTACCTTTCCATTTCTGTCTCATATTAATTCATTTCCTTAATTTTGCAGTATTTCACTTGTGGAATTTGTAGAACCAGTTATAATTAGATATCATTGGATTACATATAATTGTTTGTGTATGCATCTCCGCAGGTCCACCAAAGGTCAGGACTGGATACCAGAATGTCCAGGTAAGGGCCACTGAGCAAGGCCCTTAACCTACAGTTACTTGGAATGTAACTGTCTCAATTGTAAGATCTGGTTAAGGGTGTCTACTAAATGGCATAAATGTAAATGCAAGCACTATTAGGGTGGTGCATCATTTTTAGTGTGTGCTCTGCTGGTACAACTGGATCAGACAAAGGTATGCAGTTCTTAACTACTGTTCAATCGATGTGAAATCTATTAGACACATTTACTATATTGCTTAATAAATAGTATGTATACACACAACTCCAATTCCAGTAAAGTTGGGACGTTGTGTAAAACATCACTAAAAACACATTACGATGCCTGCAATACGATGCAAATTCATTTCAACCCAAATTCAATTGAATACACTATAATGATAAGATATTGAATTTTCAAACGGATAAACTATTTTTTGCAAATAGTTACTCATTTTGAATTTGATGCCTTCAACATGTTCCAAAAAAGTTGAGACAGGGGCATGTTTACCACTGTGGTATATCACCTTTTTAAAAGAAAACACTAAACACATAAGCACGTGGGAACTGAGGACACCAATTGTAGGTGAAATTCTTTCCCGTTCTTACATTGATGTACACTAACTGCTCAACAGTCCAGAGTCTTCGTTGTCGTATAGATCCCTAAATTCCTAAAAAAATGCACATTGAGAAACATTGTTCTTAAGCTGTTATACTATATGCTCATGCAGTTGCTCACAAAGTGGTAAACCTCGCAACATTCTTGCTTGTGAACGACTGAGCCTTTTGGGGATGCTCCCTTTTATATCCAATGATGATATTCACCTGTTACCAATTAACCTGTACACCTATGGTATGTTCCAAGTGGGGAACTTTGGAATGTGTTGCAGGCATTAAACCCAAAATGATGGAATATTTGCAAAAAAATAAATAAAAATCAATTTGAACATTAAATATCTTGTCTTTGTAGTGTATTCAATTGAATATGGATTGAAATATAATTGAATATGGATTGAAATATATATATATATACACAAAACATCAGATTGAGGTATGCTGTTTGATACACTACTAGGGCAATGGACAAGAGCTCTGTCTGCTTGTGCAACTGACCTGGAAAATAGAATGTCCCTATAGGCAGCAAGCATTTGTCTAAGTGGAAAGTGAAAACTATGCCATCAAAGAATTGCTGATAAAACCCAATGATCACCATAGAAACAATACTGGGGCATTACCTGCCATGCTGTGTAGCAACTAACAACAAAACTGCTGGAGCGTAGTACTTCTGTAATAATTGTGTGCCTGGTCTTCATAAAGCACATGTACAATTATTATCATACGCATTTAATTCCTGTCAGACAGTAACACAGCCAGTACAGGCTGTTCAGAGTCAGAACCACAGTGCCTGAATTAACCATACAATAAATACAGGTCAGGTGGTCATGGTCAGAAAACATGATAAACAGTGTTCAGAATCTAGATGGGAAAGACTAAATCAGTTGCAGCTGAACAGTAATGCAGCCGTAAAATCTGAGGGAATAACAGACCACGGTGAAGCAAATCACCCAATATCCCTGAATTGTCCAAGCCACAGAAATGCTCTGTCTATGGGCACAGTGTGCCTTTGGAAGTTCAATTCAGAAAATAACTCTACATTAGCACAGCATGGCTTCTCTATAGCTAGACTCTATTTGTTGCTAAATTTCATGCAGACTCATTCTGTTAGAAGAGTAAATATGAGAATAAAGGCAGGCACAGATGTGGCTGCAGCACCAATACATATATAGACACTTCTAAAAATAAGCAAAGAGGGAAATCATTTCCCTAGTATTCCCATAAATAACCTATGTTTAGGTCTCACTCACTATAGCACACTGAGAACCAACCTGTCCATGTTCTCCAATCTGTAACTAGGGCAGCGGGGATTGGCTCGGTGGGTAGCATCGCCACCTTCCTACAAGACGGTGCTGGGTTCAATCCCAGGGTGAAGCGGTCTGAGTCTTTTATGTGTGGAGTCTGCATGTCCTCCCCATGTCTGCATGGGTTTACTCTGGGTACTCCAGTTTCCTCCTCCAGTCCAAAGACATGCGTGTTGGGTTCAGTAATTAGCCTAAATTGGCATTGACTTGTGTGTATATAACTAGTTCTGATATAACTTTGAGTGTGTCATTAAAAAGGCAACGGATGTCAATAGTGACTTTAAATAAACCAAGCAGGCAGAACCATACGCGGTCACCCCCATTCACAACACAATGCACTGTTTTAGATTTTGGCAGAAACTGCATACTACATATTCCATGAGCCACCACTGTTCAGGTCCTTTGTATCAATAAGGAAGAGCCATGTTGTAGTAGGTGTGAAGATTTTGTTAAAATAACTAACACAAGTAAAATCAAAAAGTGTAGTGATCACCTTATATTATCTTTTGGTCAACCTAAACTAATATTAAAACTTTTAGAGTTTAAAAAAAATTTTGAGCACATGGTTGTGGTGTGGTGTTTGATGGTATCCTACAGAGGTCTAAATATCATGCTTATATTCCTGTATAAAGCTGTTTTTTTTTAAAAAAAAAACATATCATAGAGTGTGTGACTGAGTCCAATTTTACAGGAACCATTTTCTTAGTACGTACTGCCATAATTATTTACATGATATCTGCTGTTTAGTATTAAAGTAAAAGTGCATTCACTGTACTGATGTCAAGGTGTTTGTGAGTCTTTGTGGTACTAAGAGTACATAGAAAATACAAAACCCATTGAGGCACCAAGAGCACCTACATTTTACAACATTAGGCAGAGACAGTCTGATCCAAAGAAACTTACAGTTGATCACGTCTTTCAAGGTATGAGCAGAAATGAGGGCAAGGACCTAACAATGGTACCTGAGTAGAGCTGGGAGTTGAAACTCTTAATCTTCTAGTCGCTAGTTTAGTACCTTGCCTACAATTTGTGAGTTGTTTATCTCAAGATTCTTATTGCTCATAATCAATTAATAAAAACACCAGGCATCCAACTGCTATGCTAATTTCAGAATTTCATTCTTTGGTTTTTTATTCCCCTTAACTGTAATTCAAATCACTAACATATGATGGCTTAAACATATTTCCGAGGACCTCTATATATATGAGGCTAATAAAGGCCACTTTCACTTTGACTGCTGTTAATTTGCATGAGTCAATCATCAGAACACTGAATGGTGTTCATCGCAGGGTTGCAAGGAGAGAAAGATTGGTCTCCTAAAAAACATTGCAAAACAATGAAACCAGAGAATCATAAGCATTGTATGTCATCTGTGAAACATGATATTAGTATTCTGATGTTTTGGTCTGGGTCTGCTTGCTGCATCTGGGTCAAGACAGCTTGTTTTTTTTCTTTTAGGAAGAATGGCTTAAAAAGTAACTTCTAAAGGAAATGTCAATAAATATCTATGAATTCAAGATAACATGGGTCATGCAGCAAGCTGTCATTATCCTAAGCATAAGCCATTTTATTAATGAATACCTAAAGAATAGTTAAGGTTTTGCAATGGCCACGGTACAGTTCTGATACTAATCGAAAGGTTGTGGAAGGACGGTTCACTCTCACCAAAATGCCAGAGCTGAAGTTGTTCTGTATGTATGGATGAGCTAAAATATCGGCAAGCTGATTTGTATCACTGATGAACTATTATCAGCACCATTTAATTATAGTTATTGCTACACAAGGGGGTCACACCAGATACTGAAAGCAAAGGTTCACATACAGATCCATACAGAACATTACTGTATTATAATTTTTTATACAATTATATTATTAAATATATTATAAAATACAATTATATTATTATTTATTTCTCAATAAATACATGGCAAAGAATAATGTTGTATTTTTATATACTTTGTACATTTTGAGAAAGTTTGATGTTTTCATTATATCTATGCAAAAAAAACCAGAAAATTAAGGGTTAACAAACTTTAAAGCTCTGCTGTACTTTTTGTACATGTGGCTCCACTGCCTTGTTGCAAAGTCTTGCTGATTATTCTCTATTGTGTCTTGAGTTGTGCTGTGTATATTGCATATGACCCTTGCTTTGTTCTCTCTTTGCTCTTTTGAATTTGCCCTTCTGATTCTGATTATCCTGTGCTTTGACCCTGGGCTTCTCTCTTTACTATTCTGTTGTATTACCCTTCTGACTTAATACTACTGTGGATTGCTCTTCCTTTTTACCTTGGTCTGTTTTTGCAAAATAATCCATCTGCATATGGTTACTCATAACCCTGTTAAGTCTTCGTTGTGACATTCTGTAAACATACCACTAGTCTGATGAATGGCTTTTCTTAAATTTGTTATACTCAAGAATGCTAAAATACGTTTATTCAATTGTTGCCTCAGTTAAGCTGAAAATCCACGTTGGGAAACTGCAATTGTTCAATAACGCCTCAACTAAGAACTACAGTCAAATGCTTAGCTTTGACAACCACTTTTCTCTCCCTATAGTAATAGGAAATATGAAATAAAATGTTTGGCTCTCACACAATTTTTTTTAGTATTCAAGGTAGCAAGTGTTCCCTTCTAAAGAACATAGAGTTCCAAATGTAATAAATGGCACCACTGTGAAAACCAGCAGTGAAATCACATTTAAAGCAGGGAGAATAGGTTGTTTGCAGACTTTATAAACAATTAGGAATATACAATAGAGTCTGTCATTTAATAGTTCAGTTGTGAAATTATCATAAATGTCCCATTTGTTTGCGCAAGTAGTAAACACAACCTCCGGTAGAGGTGGAGCTTAGTCAGCATAGGGTTGCACAAACAATCTGTAACAGATCAAATATCAAATCTTGTTATCACTGTTGGGTTCTAAGTAAGTCCTTTGTCTTTCAACAGCACACCTTACTTGCTCTGTGTTTGCTAAATGCAATATTTGAAATCTATATGAAAATATAATGGCACATTTACTTTCTCAAGTCTAGTGCTGAAGGTGGAATGTAAACGATGTAATAGGCTTTAATCAGCAGCAATGCCCTCACATAAACATGGAAATGTTACCATGCTGCACTCTATAGCATGATGTCCTGTGGTGTACTGCATGGTATTTACTGAGCAAACAACTACAACACACATGAAATCCAACTCTAAAGTACTCCAATGCCTTCTGATGCACAGCGGGACGTTGGGCTCAGGAGGCTGCCCTGTTCATGGATTCAGTGAGTGCCGTGCTGCACTGTAATTTGTTTCACACTCAGTAATTAGCCATCTTCAGTGAAGCCTGATCAATGGGTTTCAGCAACTGATGAGGAATCTATCTCGCATCAGAAATGGACCAGGCTGAAAAACTTGCACGGAGCAGGAGTTAGTATGTGGACAAAAGTGAAAGAAGTGTAGTTACTTCTGTGTTTATGGTATCATGTACCCCTAGTTGATGATCTATTTTGAAGAGGACCTGTGGTTTAAAAATGTAATTCCTTGCTGATGCACAACACAAAATAATACAAGAATAAAGTCATAATATTTTGAGAATAGTTCTACAATAAAATCGAAATTCTTACTGTGGCACTGTAGCCTAACTCTGCAAATTGGATATAGGGGATTTAATGAAGTTTATTAAATCATTATTAAGGAAGTGCTACTGGCTAGATTGACCAGGTTGACAAGTGGACAAGTAAATGAATAAATATAATGTGACATTAATATAAAATCACTTTCACTTTAGGAACATGTCTTCTATATGTGATGGCACAGCAGCATCAGACTGTGAGAATAAAAACCCTAACAGTTATATAATAAATGTGTTTTTGTTAAAAAAGAAGAATCAAATGTTTGGATGGCATTGTCTTATTTGTGGAAAATCAAATGGCATGCAGTGGTTGTCTATAAGTCTATCGATGGATACTTCATAATGCTATTCAAATACAGCATGTCGTTTTATAGGAGACATGAGATTGATACTAAAAATGATAGATCCAGAAAGAATTGAAAATGCAGTTGGTCAGGGTTATGATTCATGACTCGGTTATAAAAAACTATGTAACCCCAGGTAAAACATTAACTGCTTTTATTCTGCCCTTTTCAATGCGTCTTTGTCAGGACGCTGTTCTGTGGCTAACATTATAAAGCAATTGATTTCATGAATCAACCTTCAAAATACATTACATGTATTCTATTACATTCATTGCTGTCTCTGATGTGAAGCATTTCATGACCTTAAAGGATTACTAATTACTTAAACACTAAAGCATGCATTTAATACACATTTTGTAACCTTCAACTATATCAAGTCCAGTCATGCTATCCACAGTTGAGTAACACTAAGTGAAGATGGCATTACCAATTAATTAGCACTTCCAGCAATTCTTTATTGATTCCAGGTCGAAAATGACAAAACAAGTTGTGTACCAGTGTGCAGTGGGCTTTGCTAGATCACTGAACACATTAGCATGTAGAATCATCTGCAAACAATGAGCGACTGACTCTAATAGTGGCACACTCAACAAGTGTATGTCCTTCAAACTCCGTGCATGTGCCTCAACCTAACCACCACCCACACATAGTCATTAGTCTCCTCCCTTCAAACCTTTTTCAAACTTGCAGAAAAGCCTTTAGATTACGGCCATTATTTGTACTTCCTCACCTCGCTTCTCCTCAAAGGCAGACATCCTGTGCAATTTCCCTTATTGGTTTCAGAACATTGTGGGTTTGACAGGCCTGTCATGTGAGAATGATCAGAATGGGTGAAAATGATTGAGTGGTTGTTACCACCGAAGACATTAGGACCAGAAGGGACATGAAATCTGAAATAGCATAGATGTTCCCCTTTTATTTTCTGCTTTTCTTAGAAAATGGGCAGTGCTCTCATGGTTTGGAGATTATGCATACTAACGTCCTGCTTCAATTTTAATTAGTTGTTACTGATGGATAAGAAACTGAAGGAATGTATGTTTTAATCATCTTCAAATCTTCCACATACAAACACTGCTGCCTGACAAGTTCTCTCTCTCTATCTCTGTATTTCTGTATCTCTCTCTTGCTCATGGTTTCTTTTTTCTTTTTCATGGGGTAAAGGCCTTGCTCCACAACTGAAGATTGAATGCAAAAAAATTAAGGTATTGCTTTGTTTATATACCTCTTTTTTAAGACCAACATTTGTTGTTGCCCACCCAAATAATTAAAATACCCATTCAAAGATAATAGCATATTCACGTCTCTGGCAGACATATTCATAGTTGAGCTGAGTGCTATTCAATGTATTGCTAGCTCTTAAGTTTAGGTGGACAGTGTGTTTGACAATAAATTAATGTGTATAGGCTTCAGATTGGTGAGTTTATTCTTGCTAGATTTCCAAGTGGACAAAGGGATTTTGTTGACTGGTTCTGCTCATAATGAGAGATTCTGCTAACATCTTGCCAGAAGCACTGGAGTGCAGAGGTGAAATGGAAATAATTATCTGGGGTGTTTAATGCCTTGTGTGAACCTGTCAAAGTCTGTGAATTATACATTTTGTACTTGTGATAGTGCATTTCTTTCTACTGTTTTATTGGTTGATATGTTTAGTCCTTGTGAATGTGTACAAGGAAACATTATAAAGAGTAAATAAGTCTTTTCCTGTGCTTAGTTTGGGACAGAAATGAAAAAGGGAAATTGATGAGTTGATTCTTTGCTATATTGATTTAAGAACTGACAGCAATAAAATGTACTGTAGGTATTGACATTTTCCCAGCACCATATTTCTGGTCAACACTACACTGAAATGTAATGGATTTGTCATTATGGAACAGTCTTTCCACGTGAAGTAAACTAGTGCTGTGTTGAGTAGAAAGTCAGGATTTGCAGTGTATTTGCAGGGTATAACTGTAGATTTAAAAACATGCTTTTGTAGTTCAGAGGTTTCTTTAGAATTCAGCTTGTTCTATGTAGAACAATTTGTTCTGCTGTTAGGATAAATCCAGTTGGTGTTATGCCTTAGAAATGTAAATAAAAAATCCTTCTATTTAACTACATAAACACCACTATTATGCAGCGGTGTGAACATAAAATTCCAGTTTTCTTACAATTGTTTCTATTTTAGAATTTCAATCCAGGTGGCTAGTGCTTTACTGATTGTTTTGATATATTTGTTTGATACATGATAAGGAGCAGTAGCAGAGAGCTTTCAGTAGTAATACAATGAGGGCTGGGTCCATGTAAGGTGGAATTGTCTTTAACGTTAAATGCCATTCTTAACTAATTAATACAAAAATAGTGCATTTATATTACAAAAAAACTTTGGCAGAAAAGCCAGCAGAATGCGGAAATTTGTTTGGCATCTTACCGAGTGCTTGTGAAAGTTAATATCTATTGATCTTTGTCAGGAGTGTGTAATTTGCTGAAGAACGTTCAAATAATTATTTCTTTGTGACTGCTGTTGACTGTTCCCTGCTGACTTCGTTATGATTATTATTTAATGTTCTTTTATTTAAGTTGGTTTGCAAAATATTTACTTATTTATAAGATTCCAAATGGTAATTTTAGTATCTTGTAAAAGGATTGGATTATTAACAGGATTATTGTTTGTTAATGGTATAAGTGAGCTCTGATTGATTGAAAGCTGCCGAGTCCTCTAAATTGTAGCAGTGTTCAATTATTGCACTACAGTTTACCTCACTGTGCTCTGGCACATTACTTACAGAATTGTGCACACTTTACTTTACATTCATCTAGTCTTTTGTCATGTTTGTGTGTGTGTATATATATTTAAATACACACTACTCACAAGTTAGGGCATATTCCAATATGGGAGATATTATATTGCCATTTTTATCACACATTTCTCATGTTGGCTTTAATGAGGCAGTCATAGTTACATGTGAAAAATGGTTTGATGGTTGGGGAGAGAGTGTCTGTTTTTATTTGTTTTTGTTGTTTGTTTGTTTTTTGTTTATGCACAGTATCTGAGTCAAACATGGAAAGAGACATCCATACACGTTCCCAAGACTGTGAGAAAACAGTAAATGATAGATACCTAAGAGGTTTTGAAACTTTGCTGACAATTATTGATAAATAAATGTTTACTCTTGTCGCTGTCTATTCATGGATGACACATTCTCAAAATAAAGCATTATAAGAACATAAATGAAATTGGATAGACTTTGTCTATAGCACTCTCTACAAAAAAGCATTGTGAGCAAAGTGGGCAAGCCTAAGGAAGCGGTGACAAGTTAAAACTAAATTTGATGATCAAGAAATCTTGGGAGAATCTTGGAAGATTCAAAGGATTCCAGACTTCATGAGTTACCTAGATATTTTGTTTAAGGAATAAGCTACAGGAAACATGACTGGAAACAGTATGTTCTATTATTAGTTAAATAAAAGGTTGTAATTGGTTATTCAGGCTCAAAAATTAATTAAATAAAGGCACATCAAGCTTTGCATTATGTAGTCTAGGCATGTATCAAGAATCTTTAAGTTAATATTATTTAGGAGATTAACTTATCTAGAGTGACTTAAAATTGTGATGAGCAATTGGATGTTAAGAGACTTGCTGGTTGATGGTCCAAATGTGGTAGCTTGGCAGAAGCAGGAACTTGGTCAGTCTGCAAATTTACTTGGATGAAAACTAAGTGATAACTATGTGATATGCTAAGGCCTTCTTATGCATGTGCCTAAGAATGTATAGAATTTATAGTAATTTGTATTGCCTATTGCAGTGCAATATTACATTTATAGCATTTATAGCACTTTATCCAGAGAATCTTTAAAATATTCCTCATTCATCATATTTCAATATGATGGGTACCACCACTATTAATCTATAGAATTGAAAGCTTAATTAACATATCAGGGAGGTTTCACATACCTTCATCATATAGTATAGAGTTGCTTTGTTTTTAAATAAAGTATAAAGAATTCCATTATCCCTTTTCCTCCAAAAGGACTGTGCATTGAAATGAAGCTAGAGGACATTAAATGCATTTCAACCCCAGCACACTCATGTAATTCAGACAGGCTCATACTGACGGTAAAATATAAGTTATTACTGTACTTGGTCACAGTATTTCTTAAACACTGGGTCCATAATGCAGATACCCTGCATCACTTACTGGATACCCTTCAGACCAAATCAATTCCTGCTCATGGAGCAAGGAAAGGATTTTGCCAAGACTGACATAAAATCAGTGTATTTCATGTCAGGCAGGGGCTTTTTATAATCAATAGTAAGTAAGATAGAACTTCTTAACGTGTTGGCAAACACGCTCTTTCCTCACTGCTAGAGTAACTTGTAAAAAAAAGTGTAGGTTTACTATATGTTGCTAGGAATAATCATGCAAAACTTTCACCCAGTGATAACAGAATCAGAGAAACGTAAATGGTTTGAATGTACGTAGATAAACATGGCAAATAGGACAACTGTATTTGATTTGATTGAGGTGCCACAATTCATTATCCAAAGTGAGTTTCAATTGCTTGCTTGAGAACTGTTTCTATCCTTTCTAAATGAGTTGATGAAATTGCAGGAGGATAATATATTGCGTTGATTAGGCGTACAGAATCAAACAATGATGATACTAATCAGTAAATGGATATGACTGCTCCCTATAGACAACCTCAATTCTGTTCACAAAAAATCAGGAAAACTGCTTAATGGGATATTCAATCTCGAGATACATTTCGTAATACTGTATTTAGCAGGGTGGCATCTTGAGGAGGAAGGAAATGCTATTCCATCTTGTTTTTTTTATCAGCAGCTTAAACATTTGACTTGGGCAAAATGCGTGCATGTGTGCGCGAACGTGTATGTACTGTATGTGTGTGTGTGTGTGTATATAAATATATATATATATATAAGTTTAGAATATGAAGCAATGGAAAGAGTATTGAGAAGTAACAAGTTTTTTGGGGGGTACAATTATTTACAGTAGGTTTTATATGGTCAGTTATACCATTACTAAACCAACAAATGTACTGATGGCCTAAGACTTTTGCACACATTGTATGTATAATAAACAAACGGTATGAAGTGCACTACTCAAAAGCTGTTTTAGTGTGAAATGTTCGCTAATGCGGGAACGTAGCATACATTATTCTAACATGCATGGCTTTACTTTTTTTTGTAATGTCTCAAAAATGTTTTTGACTATCTTATCAGCCAGTACACACACTAACCATTTTAATGATAAATTTCAATTATCATGCATTTCAACAATCATTCAGAATGAGAAAGTACAAATAAAAATATGTTGTTGTTTCTGCATTAGAGCAATGTCTTCATATCGCATAGCCATAAAGGTCAGCTCAAGATGAATCTTCCCTCACTATATACAGCAATATATTAGCAGGCTTCATAAATGTGAGCCACAAGCAGCAGTTGGGTATAGAAAGAATTGCTGATAGAGATAGGCATGAATATGGCATATCATCTGATTTTTAACAATAAGCTTGTGAGAGAAGTGAAAATTGGTAGCAGAGTCAGTATGGCAAAGCAAGATAAGTCATACATATAACAAATCCTTCACTACACTGGGTGAAAAAAAAAGTTTAAATGTAAAAATCGATGAACGGAATTGAACACACATGCACACAGCCAGACAAAGCCTGAATGAATAAGACTATGACAATCCTTTTATGCTTTTTTGAGTGTGAGTCGGATGTTGATTGGCATTAATCAGTAGTGAAGAGAAGCAGATGAGAGCGACTTGTCTGTCGGCCATGTGCTAAAGCCTGATAAGGAATGCAACCGAAGTTGTCACAGTTCATGTGGCGAAAAGGGGTTTGTTCACTACTGTCTACTGTTAGAAGCCTGGATTTCTCTTGAGTTTTGACAGCCCCCCATAATGTCAGATTCTCCGACATGCATCTGTTATCACATACATGACTAATGTGATGTCATGCATTGCTACGAAGGTCCGTCATCCTCATGTTAGAAAATATATGCATTGTGGGAGAGCAAAGGCCATTGGTTAATTTGAGCTGGCAGTTTGTCAGGGAATGAATAAAAACAACACACCTCAGGGGAAATTGGAAAGGGAATGTAGGAGATTGTAAAACTGGATTGATTTTAAGTCGCTTTGGATAAGAGGATCTGCTTAATGTTGTAAATGTAAACATCTCCCTCACTTTACTTTCTCTATTCCCAGCTTGGGAATTTAGTTAATGTAACATGACCTTCAGTGGTAGTGATGTACTTGCATCTGTATTATGTTTCCCCTAAACTAGAAAATAACATTGAAGAACCCACCCAAATAACATTTAACACCTACTGACTTGATCTTAATGGTTAACTGAGGGAAGTGGCTGGTTGTAAAACATCATAAAACAGATTTGCATAGCTGCACTTACCTGTGTGTTTGACACATCAGGGTCGGCCTCATCTACACAAAAAGTGACTGTGATTGCAGGCTTCATCTGAGGTTATTGCTGTACCTGTGGTGCTATAAAATCAGCACCATGGATAGAAGTCATAGTATTTTCAAGGTAAGCAATTCACTCCCCCATACTGTACTTCTAGCGGGTGGCTCGCATGGGAAGAATAAAAATAATCCACACCCATGGAGAATGAGGAGGAAAAGATGAATGAGTGGAGGTGATCATGTTTCCAGCACTATTTTTTCCTAGCTAGCAGATTCTGCAAATGAAGCAAAGCAACCAGAATGGTAGTAAGCCCACAGGAGCATTGCTTCTCCTTGACACAAACTGCACCGAACTCACATCAAGACACCAGCACGGAACATCATGAACCTTTTCTGTTTCCTATATGTCCTCATCAGAGTGCATATAGGCTATTTCCTCCTCAATTTCTCACCATCTAAGATGGTCTCTTAGGGACATAGCAAATAGTCTTGGTATTAAATCACATTTTACCATTATCCTGCTTTTTCTCAATGAGTCAAAAAAAATGAAATGTTTCTTGTCTTCTCACTGTACGTGGACTGAGTAGATAATATTTCAGACTTTCAACCTTGTAGATGCATTACCTTGCTTTTTAACAGGCTTAAACTTTCAGGCTTAAAAAGTGAGGGTCAGTGATCTAAAACACATTTTGTCCCTCCCAAGCTGTAAATAAAATTATCACTGGTGGGGGGAAAAGCCTCACACATTCCAGGCTTGTAAAGTGGATTTACAAACACAGTTGAGGCCCACTGTCCAACCTCACATGATCCAAATTCCCAGGGTAATAAAACATATAAATACCCTAATCTGTTACCCAAAACACTATCCCTCTATAATGTATGGTGATCAAAAGTGGGTGTTTTCCTCTACCTGCACCTTCCACTTTTGCATACTTTTGGTGGTTGGCCATGCAATTATGGTCAGACAAGCAATAATAAGGGTTATTCAAATCTTGCAAATACAAGTAATTTGGACAAATAACTGTAGTATATTAACTAGCTCCCAGTGTTTGCTCTCTTGTGACCTAGTCAATACGCTGTTTTGCTTGTTTTCGGCATTAACACCATATTAAGCATGTTTAACAGGCATTCTAAATGTTAACTACTAAATCTCTCTTACTTAAAAGAAATTTAATTATGTTAAAAATCTCTAAGTTTGATGCAACATCCATTTTTTTGCAAAAAACAAAAACCTGTAAACATGGCAGGTCCCGTGTTATGAACTGACTTACCTATTACGCAGGATGCAGAAATAGGATTTCAGTTTGACTGACTGGAGACCCAGCTGACAATTCATAATAATCGAAATACAAGATGCTTTAAAAAACAAGGGGTTTCAGAAACCTTACCGTATTTGTAGCTAACAGGCAGGTAGAAGGTCCAATCAGATTCTTATTAGATACTATATTGTTCTGACATCAGTGAAATATTTTGGGTTTTAATTATACAGGTTCTGGGTAGGAATTTCCCTATAGGAAATAATGTTGATAACACTCCCTACATCTACAAGGTGGAACAATATGGTAGCTCTAACTCAGTGCTCAGTAAGTGTACACTGTTTAACAACTACAGCACCACTGCTGTGACAACCATGTAAATAATAAAGGGGTCTAAAGTATGTACAGAAATAGATGGCCTGGTCTGTAACTAAAACTACACAGTGAATCGTTATGATAACCTGATAGTGATTGCTGAATTTAAACATGTTATTTAAACATTTTATTTATTGGATCACATTCCCACCCTGTGTGTTTATCCATCTAAAGTGCAAAAACTCCATTTCACTGACATCCTGTTTATTAACCTTTAGAATACACAGATTCCGTTATATGTAGGCATAAGATGTTGCTTCACATACTGCTTTTTCATGTAGCAAATGTCTGATCCCTCATGCAAAAGTGTAGTGTTCAATTTTGTTTTTCCATGAACATTGAAACATTGTAGTTTATGCAACAGATAATCCAATATATTTCACCAGACCTAAATTATTGATGTTTAATGTGATTTTTAAACCTTGTAAGGAAGAGCTGTCTGCACTGACAACAGGGAGAAAGTAAGAAAAAAGCCAAAACACAGACAGACAGACAAAGCCACACGTATGCAGAAAAATAAATAATGAAATATAGAAACAGACACGCAAGCAGAAGGAGACAGACAAACCGAAAAGGCTAACTGACAGAAATAAACAGAAATGATCGTTTAGCAATCATATAACAAAAACACAGACACCCAAACAAAGGCAAAGACATACTGACACAGAGAGGATCTTTCTTTGTTCAGTCCGATGTATATGACACAATGTCATAATAAAATGGTTCAAGAGACAGTAAAGCTGTTGCAATTGCCTGCTATATAACTTTAAGGAAATATAATTAATGCCTACTTGTCATTCCAGAGAAATTTCTTTAAAAGATACTTAGTCTACACAAGCTTACTATTGGTCATTTTAAAACAATGAGCACTTTAGTCACTGACAAAATATGATTAAACGATGCTCTGAGAAGCATCTTAAGTTCTAATTCAAATCAATTTCTAAAAGATTGAAATTTCAAAAAAAGTTTTTGTTGAATTACCAAGGGATGTTCAGTTCTAATGAAGTTGGGATGTTGTGTAAAACATAAACAAAAACAAAATACAATGATTTGCAATCTAATACCAGACATGTAAAGTTCAAAAAAGTAAACTTTACTGGTTTGCAAATATTCACATATTTTGAATTTGATACCTGTAACACATTCCAAAAAGTTAGGACGGGGCATGTTTACCATTGTGTTGCATAACCTTTCCTTTCAACAACACTCAATAAGCAATTGGGATCTGAGGACACTAATTGTTGAATTTTTGTTTGTGGAATTATTTCCCATTTTTGCTTGTTGTATAACTTCAGTTGCTCAACAGTCCAGGGTCTCAGTTGTCGCACATGTGCCACACATTTTTAATGGGAGACAGGTCTGGACTGCAGGCATGTGGCTTTGCATTGCTTTGCTGAAATAAACAAGGACGTCCCTGAACAACACATTGCTTGGATGGAAGCATATGTTCCTCCAAAACCTGTATGTACCTTTCAGAACTTTGCGCTGATAACAATCTTTACAATCCTTTTCCTTTTTTGGCCCAGAGGACACGACGTCCATGATTTCCAAAAACTATTTAAAATGTGGACTTGTCAGACCACATGACACTTTTTCACTTTATGTCAGTCTATTTTAGATGAGCTCAGCTTACTAGCAGCAATTTCACCAGATTCTCTGAATTGTTTGATTATATTATGGGCTGTAGATGATGCAATTACAGAATTGATTGCAACTGCATGTTAAACGTTGTTTTTAAACTGCTGGAACATTTGCTCATGCAGTTGTTCACAAAGTGGTCAATCGCCCCATCCTTGCTTGTAAATGAGTATTTCAGGGATGCTCCTTTTATAGCCAACCATGACACTCACCTGTTTCCAATTAACCTGTTCACCTGTGGAATGTTTCAAAAACAGGCGTTTGAGTCCTCAACTCCCAGTCTTCTCTTGTCCCTGCCCTAACTCTTTTGGAACGTGTTGCAAGCATCAAATTCAAAATGAGTTTACCCATTTAAAAAGCAAATGTCCTGTCTTCGTAGTCTAATTTAATATGTGTTGTGAATCATTGTATTCTGTTTTTATTTATGTTTTTTCACAACATCCTAACTTCACTGGAAATGGGGTTGTATTAGAGTTTTTTTGTCATTGACAGTATATTTGCACAATTAAAAAACTTATAGCATGACACAAATTGACATAATAAGTAAGCAGTACTAGATTATTTTTTAGTCATGATATATTGGTATCCCGGTTCTCGGCCACCTCGGAACCTGACTACAAAAAATGCCCTTCGGTTCTCAGCATTTACTTGGTACCAACATCATGTTGTAACTGATATTAGCACATGGGCTCAGGAACACTTCAGAAAACCATTGTCAGTGAACACAGTTCATCGTTCCATCTACTCTACCATGCAAAGCGAAAGCCATATATCAACAACACCCAGAAACACATCCATGTTTATTGGAGCAAGACAATGGCAGCATCGGCTTCATTGGAACTGGGGTTGTATTGTTTTAATACTACATATCTTTGGGCATATTCTAAAAAAAATGATAAATACATATATATGGTCATTTTACCATTGCTTAAAACAATGGTTTATCTATTGTGGCTTAAAACTTTTGAACACATCTGTAGTCCATTAAAGTAAGTATACTTGCGCACATTATGATGTTACATTCTCATTCTGCTGAAATTTATCTGGTTCAAATGTCCATTCTGCCTTTGTTTGATGATGGCATGGCTTACAGACTGGCTTGTAAAGGTCCCCCTTAGGATCAAGATGCTCTTATTTGCTCTGATCATTCAGCTCTTTGTTTGATTACAACAACACCTTACCACTCTCTTTATTCTTTGGTTAACTGGTCCTCTCCATAGACGTCACAGTATACATTGGTTTATGTTAATTTATAAGCCTCTGCTAGGACAGACCTCGGCATACTGACAAAATTGTTTAAAAATAATTGGTAAATATCTTCCTATTCAGCAGACAAACCTGAAAGTAAACATGTATGACTCTCCATTTCACGAGTGGAGCGCAATGCCAAAAAAGTTATTGTTTTAAATATTATTTTTACTTTTACATTTATTGATATTTGTACCTGTTTCTTGGTGAACTGACTATTTGAGTACCATTATGCGCTGTGTGCATGCGTGTATTGCTTTTGCGATTTCCTATTCTCTTGCTTCCTTAATTTCCTTTTTCATCAAGCGGCTCTTGCTGCTTCTGGCTTTGGAGGTAGCAACGTGGCTTTACAGCAAGAAGGTCCTGGATTCAATCCTAGGGTGGAGCTGCCTGGGTCCCTTCTGTGTGGACTCTTCCCCTTGTCTGCAAGGGTTAACTTCAGTTTCCTTTCACAGTCCAAAGACATGCGTGTTAGGTTAATTAATTATCCTACATTGGCTTAGGCTTGTCTTTGTCTAACCTTGTGTCACTGTTTGAAATGGACACCGATGCCGATAGCGATGTTAAATATCAAACAAACCTGCAAATGTTTAAAATCCGTTTAATTAAGTTGTCATAATGCTGATTAATTAATATATTTGAGCTCTCTTTATTGAGCACTTTCAATGATGAGAAGTTCAATTCATAATCATTTGGAGGTATCCACTTGTTTTTTGTGGGCAGTTCATATGCTCAACCTGTAGCTTGTAAAACAAGGAAGCATACCAGACCTTTTACTATATGACTGTTATTACTAAAGATTAATCCATGTGTTTGTGTACAGATCGCAAGAGTTTTGGTGGTTTTTAATGTTCTGCTGAAAAAGACAGTTATGTTATTGAGTCAATGACAATTTTTGTTTACCTGGACTATTTAAGTGGAACTGCAAGTGGATTATAACTGAAACCTACAGATTTGAAATTTGGCATTACAAATGACCATTTTTTTTGTCCCCTGCAGAGATCGGCCCTTCTCAGTTCTTACAGCAGAAAATGCAGCCTGACGATGAAGTAGATGATCAGTGCAGCGGCATTACCATCAGTAAAACAGAATTAACAGTCTGAAGTAATGTGAATTATTAACTACACTGCTCACAAAAATTAGGAGACATTTCAAAGTGAATACGAAGCGATAAAAAAAGTATTTGATCTGGTGTGAACGAGGAACACGGTGGAATCCATGTTTCTTGCAACAAAGGAATTCCTTTGGTGGTGGTGGAATCATAGTTTTGAATAAAACAGAATCTTTGTCATCATACCAAAGGTACAACGAAATTGTACGCAATCCCTGAACAGAGTAAAAATTGAATGCATGGACTGTCCCGTTGTGTTCTCCAGACCTGAATCCCATTGAACATGCTTGCGATGTACTGGGAAGACATCTGGCAAACCGTACAATGCCTCCCACCACACTTCTTGAGCTGAATATCAGTGTGTTTTGGCAGTTTTTGGTGACCATACACCCTACTGAACAATCATATGTGTTGCACTTACATTACCATGCTTCAGTTCACCTGTTCTGTTCTGTGCTACTTAATCACGACAATTGAGTTCTCATTTGCATAATCAGTCAACTCTCTGACTTTTAATTTGCTTTTCTGATTAGCTTGTTTAATAAAAAAAATCAAATGATCCTTTTTCAATCACTTCATAGTCATTTTGAAATATCTTTTAATTCGTGAGCAGTGTTTAAGTGTAAATAAACTATTCACTCAGCACTTAGTGAAACTATATGTATCTTCTGCAAAAGTACAGCATCTGTTTCTATTAATGGAAACGTCTGGTCTTTATTTGTAAAGGATTCATAAAATACAATTAATAATAAAACAATTTATTAGGATCAGTAACACATCAAAGCAGAAAATGGTGGATTGCAAAAGTGGATTGGTGGATTGCAAAAGTCATTGCAAATTTTGAAAATGGGAAGAAAACACCCAAATGTTAGAGTTCTACGCTAGAATATGGTGGAAAACTTAAATATCACTAAAGCAGAAATTAAGGAAAAGTTTGTTGAATAAACAATGACATATCAAGCAGTTAGTTAAATGATTCCAGTACACCTTATCAATCCAAAACTAAAATTAGCTGTTACATTTATATATGATTTAATAGTCGACCCTACTGACTCTTAAAAATATAATAGACCTGATTAGGCAATTAAAATAATGAACGATGAAGCCGCGGGATGTGTTAGACAGCTGCATCATGTATACTGCCGCCTGAAGCAACGCACACAAAACCCTTTTCAGCCTCATTAGATTGGGCCACTACTCATCCTTCCCAGTGTCTCCAAACTGAATGCAGCCATAAAAAATTTAAAGGGCTGTAAAGTTTAAGTAAAGTTTCTTTGTATAATTGTAGTGGAAGGAACGACACTTCATTTCCATATTTCCTGCTAACATTCCATAAATACAAAACCATTGAATGGAAACCTAATTATTGTTGCATTTTAGTTCTTAGTTACCACTCACACTCATATTAACATCAAACCAAAATACTATGAAAAGGTATTGGGACACAATTAGATTAGATTATACCATTATTGTGTGATCTTCCCTTACACTTAAGAAATAGCAGCTTTATCAGGATGCCAAGTTGATCCTTCTACAATCTGAATTTTTTTTCTAATAGAAGTAGTGGAATAAATATTGGTGCAAAATAGCATTATGAAGTGAAAATGTAGATCAAATGGTAAGCTAAGACTTTTGCACAATACTGTATCCAGACAAAAGTCAGCTGAATAAGGTAACATACTGATTAGGCAGCTTTTCTGGTTTTTGTATCGCAACTTGCTGATCTTGCAGACATATGATTTTTGTTCTGGTATTTGCAGTAGCTGACAGCTTTAAAAAAGTCAAAAACGGCAATGGGACCACCTCCATTTTGCATACACAAAAGAACGCATACTGCAAGGAGAATTCTGTCCATTGGAATTAGAGTCAAGTACAGATTTTACAATAAGTAGAATTAGAATTTGTTTTAATGCATTTTTCATGTTTTTTTGTCTTATTTTTATTTAAGGCTCACATTTTGTAGCATTGCATATTGTTTGGTTTGTTTAAGCCTCATTGGTCTGTTTCATTAATTCAATAGAACTGCACCAGAGTTCATATGAAAGCAGACTCAGACTCTCTAGATAGGTAAGATAAGATAACACTTTAGTAATCCTGAAGGATTTGCATCATCATCACAGTAGTAAACATATTGCACAAGTATGGGCAGGTATTTTTATTTATTTAATTAATTATTATTATTATTATTCATTTAATTCAAGCCGAATCCTGCCAAATGTAAACAGACCCTTATCCACATATTAGATACATTTGTGTAGTGCAGGACATTTTCTTGGTATGTCAGGAACTTTCAGTTAAAAGATCATTTAATATACCTTTTTACAACCGTCGTTCAGAGACAAAAAGGAAATTCTTGTTGTTGACTGCATTAAAGGAGAACCAATAAGCATCAGAACCATTGAAGGTTTGGCTGATATAGCAGGATGATCAGCAAACTGTATAAATTTGATCTAATTTGCACTTAAGCAGTCAGACTCGACAAGCTGGAGATGATCAGTGTTATCCTTGGATACATTTACAATAATCCTATGATGGGGACAGTCTGGTCTCCTGAACTTGAATGACTCTTGACAATTAGCTTTTTTCCATTTGTCCTTTAGATTCTAGACCCTCAGCTTCTTCCTGCATCATAGCTGGTTCTTCTCTGTCCTGTCAGGCCCCAGGCTCCTTTCAGCATGAAGTGGCTTTTATATAGAGGTGTGTACACCAAATCTGTTCACAGCCAATAATGTTAACATTTAATATACCTGGGGTTTGAGTTTAACAGGAGCTTCCATGAGTACCTGTGTCAGCATGTTAGTTTGTTAGTTTGTGCTACGCACAAGTGAAGTGTAAAACCTTTGTGTCAGCCATTATATCCGTTTGTCTAGAATAACTCTTTAATTACGTGCACCTTCGTGTTTTTCTTTGCTATGAATAAGGATGTATGCTTGATCCTTAAAGAGACCAATTGGGTTGATTATGCTGTAAAATTAAAAAAAAAAACATTGTTATGCTGAAGTGCTGAACTGACTGTTCAGCCCATCTCTAAAAACATTTGAAAAGAAACTCATTTTCATTAGACATAATTAATTGTCGCAACTGACTTTTTATGTAAAGGTTGAATAATACTATTGATAATCCACTTTCAACTACTTAATTGCAAATATTAAAGTTGGGGCCAGGTTGCAAGTAACCCAAAAGTCATTCTCAAACACCAACCAACATGTGCAAGTATAACCAAGCACAGGACTACCTGTGTAATATATTACTTCTTATTATGTGTTTTAGCTCATTAAGGAAAAAAGCACACACACATGCCTCAAGCCTTTATGTGCAGCAAGGATTACTTTTATCAGCTCTTTTAAAGACAAATGAAAACCACTTTACTGTCTTAAAGCTTAATTTAACCCAACACGCTTTAATCAAATTTAAATCTCTATAGGATTCCCAGTGACATGAAGATCTTATATCACTTTGATTAGTTTAATTTTGCTGAAAGAGCACACCGCACTAGCAACAGCAGCTGGAATGATTAAGAACATGTCAGATTTTATGTATTTGCTGAACAACCACTCTAGTTCTTTAATTTGAGTATTTCCTAGGTAGCAGATGAACCAAACCCATTTCAGTTGCCAAATGTGAATTTCTCTTGCTGCAGTGTTCTTTTATTTGTTTCTGTTCTGTGTTTTTACCATCCTTTGCATGGAGCTTAATTAACATGAACATGGGTTTCTTTTTTATAAATCAACCAGTCAAAATAATCAATCATTCATTCATTTTCCGCTTAATCCACATGGGGTCGTGGGCCAGCCACACACACACACTAAGGGATACTTTAGAGACACCAATTAACCTAACATGCATGTTTTTGGGATTTGGGAGAAAACCAGAGTAAACCCACACAGACACAGGGAGGCCCGACCAACTTCACCTTGGGACTGAACCCAAGACCTTCTTGCTGTAAGACAGCAGTGCAACCCACCGAGCCACCGTGCTGCCCTCAAAATAATCATACCAGCTTTATGCTATGGTTAGCGTACCGCTAGTTGAAATTACATGCTTTAATTTTTTATATAGTAAAGGTCAGATTTTTTATGTAGCTGAGCATACCTTTCACCAGAGGTGTACAAACATTTGAATAAAACTATCAATTGTTGTCAAAGTGATGGTGGCCACTGTTGGATTACACATGGCATGGCCTAGTAGCAACAGCTATTACTTTGATTCTAGTCTAATTTCACTACATGGGTGTTTTCATTTTTTTACAGTTGTCTTTGCCCTGTTGTGGTTTGGGACCAGGTTCTTTTGCACCTCTTGCATCATACTTGAGTATTACAGCAATGTTCTGTATGACTCTACAAAAGCCATATCACATGTTCTGCCACACCTCTCTTTGTATTTAATACATTTTTATACCACTATTATATTTTATTTTGTAAATGCCGTCACTTTTAATGTCTTACTGTTCTTGGAAGATATTTCTGCAAAAAGTACTTCCTAACAACAACAACAACACCAACAAGTGCTGCAGGCCATCCTGCCTTTTCACAGTAACAGTTTAATTTAAAATTAATTCAAGTAAATGTTTTTATATAGTGTTTCTTGCATTTGGGAGCTTTTCTCTCAAAGCAGATTTACACAAATCTAGACCCCTAGCTTTACTTTACTGTTGATATGGCTCTCTGTGTTTAACCTAAATACTTATACAATAAAATGTTTTTGTCAACTAACAATATGTATTAATGTGCTTTTTAAAGTTCATCTTTATAGTAAAGAGAAAATCCGGTGTCTTTAACATATATTTATGAATAAACTATTATGTCTAAAAACTTTTACAAAAGCGATGGTGACAGGTCGGTCTTCCAGGTACTTAAACAAAATAACTTGTCTGCATTACTGCATTTTCTCAGCAGAGAATACTTCTGCTAATTAAAAATCGTTCATTACTATAATGAAGCAAAGATGCAGTCTGTTCTGAGGTTGCAAGCCTTTTTCTGGTACCATAGGAATAGAAAGAATAGAACCAGATAAGAGATGGACCCCCAAGCAATTTCCGCAAATTGCGGCATTCTGTTCTTATCACTGGGTGTCCATACAAAGCCAGAGGCCTTTGTAAAAATTTGTGGAGCAGTAACTCATTTAGGACTGAAATATAGTTTTTTTGTCAAGGATTCTATGTGATATTAAACAGTAAATGTACAACTATGGCAATTGTGTTTCCTTATGCATGAAGGTTAAAACTAAATAATCTGTTTGAAACATATGTCTCAGCATAGTACTGGGATTTCTGAGTGTTTAAAGGTCGACTTGCAGGCAGAATGGTTACAATAGTCTCACCATAAGACATTTTAACCACTTTGCCATTACACACCACACCGAGCGAACTTTCCATTTCATGCAAGAGTGAAACAGAGCAGTACAGTTCTAATGATTTATCAAATGTGTTGTGATGCATTGCAAATCTCACTTTTTCCTCTTCAGATCTTGCCCTCCATCTTAACCAGTCGATGCCTGTCAAAAAATGCCACTTTCAGTTCATCAGCTCCTTTCAGTATCCATTTACATAATATAATCACTTGAGGCTGTTGCTTATGTGGTAACTGTCCTACGCAAAAACCATTCACTTTAATCTACTCAAAGATTTGCATACAGCCAGATATACTTGCACAAGTTTTTACTCTCTACTGAAGAATTACTTTTGGAACAGGACATTAGAACATTTGCCCACATGCCTAGATATTAGAGTCCAGTAACAATGCATCTTGATATTACTAGAAACAATTTGTTACATTGCCCATTGATCAGAATTACATGACCATCTCAAGAGCTGGTCCAGAGATTCAACCTAACCAATATCTCAGATGTTTAAAACAAAGTGTCTAAAATGTTTTCAAGGGCAAAAAGTAGAAGACAAACAACTACAATTACTTTCATGTCCCCAAATAATCACTAACACATGAGTTCAAATTGCATTTGCTTTGTTAGATGTAGTCGTTTGGTATTAACCATAAGTACCTTAACAAGTACTGGTAGATTTGGCCATGGAAACGACTAATGATATGGCTCAGTACTAGGTATTTTTAAACAAAGTCATCAATGCCTTTTGCAAAGGTCAAAACAATTGCAAGGAAAGTTGTAAACCCTTAAGAACTATTCATATGTCTGCATAATTATGACGTAAAACTTAATCTGATTTGCACACAAATCTAAAACTAGATAAAGAGAACCCAGGTAAACAAGACAAAATACTATAACTGAATTCATGAACTTATTGGTAAAAATGCAATAATATATATGTAAGTGGCACAAGCTATTAAAATATATTGTAGCAATAACTGAAACTAAACATTTCCGTTGCCTTCTGATCAGTCCTGCATATTGCCATAGACATTTTTAGACTACTTGACTCTACATAACAGCTTAAACCTTTGTTAGTGGGTCTTCTAACATAAACTTCAGACACTTCCACATTTGTAATGGACTAAGGTCCGGACTTTGACTTAGACAATCAAAAACATGAATGCGATTCTTCTTTAGACATTCTTTGGTAGAATAACTTCATGGCATGACCTGAATTCTCTGTTTCTCTAAGTCTGATTATTTCATTAATTTGTTGGTTTAATTCAGTTTTCACTGATCCATTATTGTTGACATTCCATTCTGGCTAAGATGCAGCAAAATGTGTCCAAAACCGTGATACTGCCACCAGCATGTTTCACAAATGGAATAAGGTCCTTGTGCTGGAATGCAGGGGGGGGTTAATCGTTGATTGTGTTTTTTTCACACCTGACATAACACTTTTTATGTGAAACCATAAGTTCCATTGAATCCTGTCAATCCACCAAATATCTTTTTCTGTAGTCTTCTGGCTTGTCCATGTAATCTCTAGCAAACAGCAGATGAGCAGCAAATGTTCTTTTTGGATAGCAGTGGCTTTCTTCTTGGAACTCTGCCACTCACCCCATTGTTAAGTGTTCTGATGATGATGGACTCATGAATGGTAACATTAAACAATATGAGAGAGGCACTTCACTTTCTTAAAAGCTTTCCTGTGTTCCATTGTGACCTCATAGACTATTACATGCCTTGCTCTTGGTGTGAAGTTTTTGGTCGACCACTCCAGGGGGATGAAAACGATGACCTTGAATTCGCTCCATTTGTTCAGTGACTACATGTGGTTTGGATTCCAAACTCTTTAAAGATGATTTTGCTAACTTTTGAGTTTTTAAGCGTGATAAGCATTAACAACTCTTCAATGTCCCATTAAATCCTGCCTTGTTTGCTTGGACACATTTCCACAAACATGCTGTGAAGATCAAATTGATAGTGCTCACTCCCACTGATAAACACTTGAGCAGTTCCAACCTCATATTAACAAAAAAATCAACATACTTTTGTCACTTACTCATATGTATTATTGGGTTCAGAATAGAGCACAAATCACAGATCAAAAGTTTAAACTGAGAGAATGTATCATTTTAAGGGAAAAATATGTTGTTTCCAAATTTCAT
>JAVSBV010125036.1:0-18474 GCA_033117975.1 Parotocinclus spilosoma
AGTGAGTGAGTGAGTGAGTGAGTGAGTGAGTGAGTGAGTGAGTGAGTGAGTGAGTGAGTGAGTGAGTGAGTGAGTGCACAGTTAGAATAAACTGAGATACGTTGATATTACATTTTTTAATATTTACTTATATCTGTATGAGAATCTGTTCTGAGTTTCTACTGAGACAAGTGTTTATAGTATTCTTTCCTCTCTCTCGTACTCTTTCTTACACACACTTTCTCTCTTACACACACTCTCTCTCTCTCTTTCTTACACACACTTTCTCTCTCTCTCTCGCTCTCTCTCTCTTTCTTACACACACTTTCTCTCTCTCTCTCGCTCTCTCTCTCTTTCTTACACACACTTTCTCTCTTACACACACTCTCTCTCTCTCTTTCTTACGCCCTCTCTTACACACACTTTCTCTCTTTCTCACACACTTTCGTGCTTACTCTTTCTTACACACACACTCTCGTTCTCTTTCTTACACACACTTTCTCTCTCACACACACTCTCTCTCTCTTTCTTACACACACTTTCTCTTTCTTACACACACTTTCTCTGTCGTACACTCTCTCTCTCTCTTTCTCTTTCTCTCTTTCTTACACTCTCTCTCTTTTGCACACACTTTCTCTTTCTTACACACTCTCTCTCTTTTTCTTACACACTCTTTTTTCTTACACACACACACACACACACAAACACACACACACTAACCCTCTGGAACCTGCTCACTGCACCTGTCACATCATAAATAATTCAGAGATCCACAGAGTGCACTTTCTCTCTATCACACACACACACACACACACACACACACACACACACACACTCTCACACCTCACTTTTGACTGGTAATTTCTGATTTAGTTTTCATATATAATTTTAATTTAACAAACATATTACATATACGTAATAATAATTGCCTTATTATAATAATAAATAATATCAGCAAAATATTTGACAATGATAAAGCCAAACATAAAAGGAAGAAAGAAAAATAAATAATAACAGCAATAATAAAATGAACAAAAAAAGCAAATAAAAATCAAAATAATAATAATAACAATAATATTGAAAAACAAAATGATATAATAATAATAATAATAATAATAATAATAATAATAATTATAATAATAATTATAATAATAAAAGCAGTATTAAAAGAACAATATTATATAATAATAATAATAATAATAATAATATTAAAAAACAAAATGATATTATAATAATAATAATAATAATAAACAAAATGATATAATAATAATAATAATAATAATAATAATAATAATAATAATAATAATAATAATAATAATAAAAGCAGTATTAAAAGAACAATATTATATAATAATAACAATAACAATAATAAAAAATAAACCAAAATGATAAAATGATAATTATAATAATAAAATTATAATAAAGATCAAAACAATAATAAGAAGAATAATTATTATTATTGTTATTATAATAACAATTATAATAAATAATAAAGAAGAAAATGATAATGATAATAATAATAATAATAATAATTAATGTGAAAGTCCATAACTCACTTGTGCACATCAAATTTCTCTAACTCTACACACTTCAGTTTGTACTTTTTCTCTTCTCTTCTTTTTTTTTTTAACAGAACGGATGAACCCAATTTAAACTTAATCTCTTTATTATTCAAGCTTTCCGCTTGAAAAGCAGCTTAACTTGTAAAAAGAAAAGAGTAAAAGGAAAAAAAGCCAGAGTTAAGAAGCTGGACCGGATTCAAACCCTCTCAGGTTCTGCAGCTTCTCCCACAGTTAATAAGAGAGCAGAGACTTTTCTTTCTCCGTCTAATTACTCCTCTAAACAGTCATTAACAGTCATTATTAAAACACTTCATTATCGTATTTAGGAAGAAAAAAAACACACCTAGTTATTTATTTATAGATTATAAAAAACTTCTTAGCTCACATGACGTCTGAGCCAAAGTCAGAAACAGGAGAAGATTCAGTAACTTATTATTATTATTATTATTATTATTATTATTATTATTCTTTACTGAGGGAGCCAGTAGCTGTGCAGTGATGGAGCTCTTGATTTTATTCCACAGTGAATAATTACGTTTTGTTTTTGTTTAATGAGTTAATTAATGCAGTTTGTAATTAACTCTAATCAGGATGCATTAAAGGTTCCCTCGTTCTACCGTACAGGTGCTGCTAGAGATCCAAGCAGGAGCAAAGCGTTATTCTTTATTTTAATTATTCATTTGACCTTTTAATAATTTAAGAACGATAACCATTCTAACAAACGTTATTCTACCTTTTATTTCCCCTTTCATCCACCATTTTATTTCTTCCATTCCTTTTTCTCCACCTGCTCTTTATTTGCTCCGTTTCTTTATACTTTATTTTTGCCATCTTCAATTATTTACTATATTTTCTTACTTTTTAAAGTCTTTATTCTGTCTGTCTTCACTTTTTCATTGTTTTTACACCCATATTTCCCCCCTTTATTACCTATTTTTTAACGACCCTTCCCTTATTTCTATCCTTTAGCACTGGTAACATTATAAATAAAAGATAAAGCTTTAAATCGTTTTTATATGATCAATACAATATAGAGATACAGCTTGTAATTCCCTCTCTATCCACAGGGGGCAGCTTTATATTAATGATTACTTATTAGTTAGAAAAGAGAGCTGAGATCAGGACGAGGGTACCTCTCATCACCCCCCCCCCCCTTATTATCTGTGTTTCTGATTATTTAAAAGACTTTGATGGGAGCTAAAAGGGGAGGGGGGGTGAATTTCTGCCAAAAAATAAAAAACAAACAACAAAAAAAAACCCAGAGGCCTCCAGGAGCCCTGCAGTGTGAGAAAGAAACCAGGCCTCAGAACAACGGCAGCAGCTCAGGCATCGGTCACATCCACCCACCAGAGCTTCTATCTAAAACAGCATCCACCTTAAACTACATCCATTTGTTTGAAAAATCCACCTTAAACAGCATACATCTGAAACAGCATCCACCTTAAAGAGCATCCACTGTTTAAAAAAATCCACCTTAAACTACATCAATCTCTTTAAAAAAATCAACCATAAACAGCATCCACCTTAAACTACATCCATCTGAAACAGCATCCACCTTAAAGAGCATCCACCTTAAAGAGCATCCACTGTTTGAACTTAAACTGGAGCCACCTAAAAAATACATCCATCTTTAAAAAAACATCCACATTAAACAGCATCCACTATTTTTTTTTTAAATCCACCTTAAACTACATCCATATTTCAGAAAAAAAACCCCACCTTAAATAGCACGAACTGTTTAAAGAAATCCAACTTAAATTACATCCACCTGAAACAGCATCCACCTTAAACTACATCCATCTTTTTAAAAATTCACATTGAGCCACACTCATTTTTTTAATCCACCTTAAACAGCATCCACCTTAAAATAACATCCATCTTTTAAAAAATTCACTTTAAATTACACCCATCTCTTAAAAAAAACAACCATAAACTGCATTCACCTCAAACTACATCCACCTGAAACAGCATCCACCTCAAACTACATCCATCTGTTTAAAAAGTCCACATTAAGCTGCACTCATTTTTTGTAATCCACCTTAAACAGCATCCACTATTTTAATAAAAATCCACCTTAAACTACATCCACCTTATACTGGATGACCACTGAGATAAACTACAGGCCCGTGGAAGAGCATCCACCTTTCGAGTGTGGAGGAGATGGAGCTGGTTCTAAGAGACGATGGGTTACGGCTGGGATTAGTCACCGGATATACAGTTCCTCACCAAACTTCAAATCTAACCACAACCTGGAACTACAGGAACCGTAACCACACTCAGACGAGTTAAATAGAGATCACAGGCCACGCCCACAACATGAGGTCATAACTTTTTTTCCCATCGCTGGAGCAAACAGATGAGATCATCCTCTAAACATCGGTGTGTTTAAAGTGTGCTTACACCAGCCGCTGCTGCTTTGTGTTTAGAGCAGGTAAAAAGTCCTGAACCCTGACACGCACACACACACACACACGTACTGCTCCAGGATTATACACAGGTACTACACACACACACACACACACACACACACACACACACACACACACACACACACACACACACATTTATATGTACACGCACAAGGTCATGCTATTTAAAAACACAGCTCTAAAAAGTATTGGATAAAGAATGACTAAAATGTAATATGGCAACAACTCTGGTCTTATCAAATGACAAATGCTGGCCCAGCTCCGACCCCAAAAAGCAATGGAATGAATGGTTTAAATGCAATGACAGAGTTGGACATAATGTGTTCAACAGCCTGGACTTGACAATGGTGCTAGAACCCCAAACACAACTTCACAACCAAGAGTTTAGAGTTAATACTTTACAGACTTAGCATCCTGATATGTCTCTCCAGAAGATTCAGCTCCTAGCATTGTGGAACAGGTAAGGTCCTGACCTCTTCAGCTCTCTTTATACACTGCCACCAGCACTTCTAGCTCTCTGTTTCCTTGTACCATGTCCAGTTGTCGATTGGCTCATGCCTTCAAAAGCCGAGCTGTTGAAAAGTTCAACAAACTATCGCCCAATATTACCAGAGTGTCTGGTGTTAGCTGGTTCTGTGGTTGACCAGATCATTGGAGCACCCACATTACAAAGACAATTAAATATCCTGGCACCAGACTACAAGTCCAAATGATACTGACACGTTTGAGTCTGGCAGGGGCAGAGTTTTGGCACTACTTGACATTAGGGTTGGGTCTGCGATTGTCGTGTGACCAGAGCAGGGATGCTTCCAGCATAAAGTTGGCGGCATAAAGCTAGGTTTTAACAGGTCCCATTAGTTACAGTTAAGTTACATATTAGTGGTATATAATACACGGGAACCAACTTCATATTAATGCCAGAGTCTTTGGAATTAGATTAGATTCAAAATACAGTTTATTGTGTTAAGTGTCCAAGCAATTTTGACCATTCAGTACAGTTATGGAAACTTCCATTCAAAATGTGTGTGTGTGTGTGTGTGTGTGTGTCTTTGTAGTTGTGTGTGTAGAACCTTCATAGAGAAAATTACAATGTCAAATGACAATATGTTCATACCATGCTATGACAGCTGAACTTAGAGGGTAGAGGATTTTAAGTCCAAATGTAGATATTGCAAATTTGTGTGTGTGTGTGTGTGGTGAAGTTTATATATCACGATATATAGCGATCAAATGTCCCAACCACAAAAAAGAAATGACATTTGCAAACATGTGGAGACATTTCACTGGTTCCCATAAGTAAAAATGCTTTTTTATGCAACTTTCTTTTGAAAAACCAAAGGATTTGCTTTTGGTCACTGAGGTTAGGTTTAGGGTTAAGTGTAGATGTAGCATTATTATGTTGCAGTAATCATTATGTCAATGGAAAGTCCCCTAGACATATGTATATGTATCTCTATGTGTGTGTGTGTGTATGTGTGTGTGTTTTGGGGCTGGGGGTTATGGGTCATGTGTATCTATATATAATTATATATAAAGGATAAAAGCATCTGACATTTTTTTACCTTGTAGGACCACAACAGAGATTTTTTTACAGAAGCCTCAACTTTCATTTCACGAAACCTTAAGAAAGTTTAAGGATATGGTTAGGTGTAGGTGCTGGTGTAACATTAAGTAGATAATGTAATCACTATGTCAACGGAAAATACCCACCAGGAAAAAGGACAGATGTGTGTGTACTACAGTGTAGTACAAATATGTATTACATTGTGGACCAAATGTCCCCACAAAAAATAGAAAGCTACATGGTGAAGGCACCTTGATGATCCCCATGAGCAATATGTTTTTTTAACAAATCTTTTGAAAAACCAGCTTTAGGTTACTGGGAGGTAATGGGGTTAATGTTAGAATTAGGTATAGGTGTAGCATTAATTGTCTACAGTAATAATTACTTGTGTGTGTGCGTGTGTGTGTGCCTGTGCGTGTGTGTGTGTGTGTGCGCGTGTGTGTGTGCGTGTGTGTGTGTGTGCGTGTGTGTATGTGCGTGTGTGTGTGCATGTAATGGATGTCTGAACTCTGAAAGCAGCTCAGAGCGCAGTCAGAACCATGAAGTGAGGCCGACTGCCAAAAATAGAGAATGAGTCTGGAATCAAAATCCCCTACACACACACACACACACACACACACAGACATTTTCCAAAGCATTTCCAGCCTGGTCTGGTCATTTTAGAGCACCTAATAAAGGCCAAATTCATAAATTCAAGTAAAATGTAATTATAGATAATGTTATGTACTAAACCTTTTTAATGTAACTCTACTTACACTTAAAGTGTAAGTACAGAAAGTAGAATAATATCAAATTTCTTCCATCACATCACCTGTAGCTCTTTCTGTATTACTGACCTGTTTAACATCTAACCGTTATTCCACCACCATCAGTTTTGAGACCAATGATTAATGAATGAAACTGACACTAAACTTCAAACAGGTTAGTTAGCTATACAGATTATTTCAGAACATATGTAGGATCATGTGCAGTGTGCGTGCTTTTAATCGGATAGTCACACATGCCTAAACACCACATGAAGAAGAATCTCAGCTCAGCATGCATCTCAAACCAGTTATTACTATGCTCACTACTAAGTCAGTTTTTTGTAAGTATGTATGCTAGCCCTGTATTTGGAACAGATTGAATCAGGAGAGATATAAGTAATGTTAGGAAAATTAAACAATGTTGTGTCTATCAGTGTTGCAGTGCATTATGTGGTCCATAAATTAGTTGCCATACTAATAAGCTGGCTAAATGAAAAACTACTGAGGCTACATATAAATTAAATGCTTTCTGCAGACTATACTGAATAGACTATCAATGGAATCTTGGAATCCTTTTTTTGAATGTATACATTTCTTTTGTAAATAACATGTGTTTAATTAGTCACTAGATTCAAAATCACTAAAAGTTAAACAAAAACTACAACCTCAAATCAGAAAATTTAGGACTTTTCAATCTTTCTTTGAGCAACATTTTTTTTATCATTTCAAAAATGTTCTCACACATTTGTTGACAAACTGACGATCCTCTGCCCAGATACTGGTTTTGTACCAAATCATGATTACAATCACCTGATATCACATAATTATTTAACTTTTTCAACCTTATGAATAGTCCCAAATTGCCCTGTTCCAATTTTTTTGGAATGTAGTGCAAGCCTGAAATGCAGGAATAGATGTTTAGAAACAGATACAGAAATATATTGGGTTCATACGGTCTGCAATTAAATAAAGGTCAATGAAATGAAAGGAACACTGCATTATTTGTTTGTTTATCATTTTTATATCTTCCCAACTGTTTCTGAATTTTGGATATAATTGGAATGCATCTAAAAACAAACAAACCGGTGGAAACTTGACTGTAAATAATGTATAAAGGGAAATATCTAAATTACATGAGCAGTTTTACGCTTACCACTTGATATGTAGTATGTAAATACTTCCACATCAAAAGACATTTGTCAATGCCTTATGAATGGCATCTAATTATGTTATTAAAGAAACTATTTATGATATAAGTAGATTACTAATAATGACTATCAAACACTGGCTCAATTGTAGTGTTTGGTTCTCCCTCTCACACTACACACACACACATACACATCCCCCAAATCTCACCCTCTGATATCTCCTATCTTCAAAGCAATTTGCACATACAACCCATCTATATGTTCGTGTACACATTTCTCCATAGATGCATTGTCCCATGAATCTTTCCAAATCTCTATTACACACACAGGTGCACTCAGCTAAATACATTCCTTGCCTGGCCTGACTTTTTCTTCTGAAAGAGCCAGTGTGGTGGCAACATCAACAAGCCTTTGAGGAAGACAGAAGAGCAGAATAAAGAAAGAGCTGAGAGATGATCAGAGCTTTAGCATTCCTTCATGAGTGTTTCCGTCTGCCTTCCTTTACACTCTAGCCTTCCTGCCACAAAAGCTACATGTGTGTTTGATATCCTCATAAACCCCTCAGACCATAAATTGTTACTTTACACTAGCTAATTTCCCTTGAATATTTGTGGATTTTGCTTTTGGCAGCTCCATCAAATTGACTTTCTGCAGTAAAAAAGACTTTATACGACTTAATTTCCTGCAAAAAATATGTTGCATAAAGATTTGTGTTGTCCATCAAAAACTTTATGAACACCATAGGGAAAAGTTTGGGGACTCCTGTTACCTCAATAAACGTACACACAGGTTATTGGCTGATTTTATATCAACATTTACCAGCAGATATTAATGTTCTTTTTTGAACTACTTAAGATGTAAGGCTGAATGCAGTGCATTGTTTCACTGGGCCACTCCCCCACACATTACCCCTGTTTCTGACACACAATTACACACACAAATACATTTATATAAAGTGTGACAGCACAACATATTTCATGATGTATTTAAGGCCTGAGCAGGTATTAGCCTGCAGAAACTGTAAGAAACAAGCATATTTAACTCCGGTGGTTATTTTTTTTCCTCTCCCCTAGGATTAGAAAGTCATGAAGATAAAGTTTAGAAATTTTGGATAAGACCATACCTGCTTTCAAGGGTACACCATCCGCAGTAGGCATCGTTGGCACTAAGACAGTCACTGCATGTTGTGTACTGGGAACATCCAGTCACTCGCACCCTTAACATCTGCACAGATATGCCATGTAAATCACGTGCCCAATGTAAATGAACTGATATTAGCTGATGAATAACTCATATGAATACTGTTTTCCATACATTCAATAGTAAAAGCATTTTTTTAACTCCCAGACAAACAGCTAAGACAAACGCTTACACACAACATATGCTTCTACAGCTTTTCAGTTCATATCTCGGCTTTGTATGCCTGTGGTTTTAAGGTGCCTCAAGCTCACACATTGATCTTTAACGCAACTACACATTCACATTCAATTTCGCACCTCACGTGAAACTGCTTGCACAGATAAGACATGCTTAACAACCTCTCGACTTACACCACACAGATAACAAAGCTACTTCAAATTTGCGTGTGTTTAAGGTTGAGAGAATCAGCGGCAGCAGGTTCAATAAATTTGGGACTCTTCAGTATCCCCTTAAATGATACCTCGAAATTAGAAATAAGTTTAAACCGCAATTGGATTTTCCAAATCTAAGTAAGGGAGGCTAATTGATAATGCAATCATATTGCGAGACACAACTGATCACCCTAAGTTAATCAGCAGAGGTTATTTATAAGTATAATTTGATATTTTCGTTGTGTAATGTGCTTTTTGGTTTCGTGGTTATATCTGGCATGGGTAGCTGTGTCCAGGATGAATTAAGGAAGAATTACTTTCTCTGTGATTTAATTATATTCAGCCTTATTGTCCTTCCTACCCTTCCATTCTCAGCTGCTCTTCTTCCAGACAGAACAAAAGTTTGGCACTCCTGGTCAAATGACAGTTACATTTCATCATTTACCAGATGATCATTTTTAGAGTGATTTACAGATGTCTGATTTTTATAATGTGCAATCAAAGAAACTGTGGATTAAGGGTTTTTTTCAGGCTTTGATCAGATTTAACCCTTAAACTTTCTGGTCCACAGTCCAGTACCTTAAATGCTAAGCCACCATAATCCTGACCAAAGTCTTAATTATGGCATAAAATACTGTGCAAAAGTCTTAGGCCACCATTAGATTAGCTTTACAAATTTGTTATTAATGGTAATATGACCATATAAGATTAGTTTGTCTTAGTCGTTTGGTTAGAAATTTGTATTTACGAATTATTAACAAACTGAAAAGAAAAATATTATAACACAGCTTGCATAGGCTACAGTGGCAAAGGTTTTGTGTGGCCTCCCCATGTACTTGAGCGATAAAAGCATCTGGCAACTTCATCAGCATGCCAATCCCTTCTACAGTCCAAAAAAGCTTGAGGGACAGGGAGAAAAGACTGAGATATGATCAAGCTCACAGAGCTTTTATGTGGAATGAACTGTGGAAACACAGTAGTACTACAAAGTGTTGAATTTAAGTTTGGAATGTTTGGGTCTTGTTGCAAATATGTTTTATATGGTCATTACACCATTACTAAAATAACAACTCTACTGGTGACCTTAGCCTTTTGCAAATGTAATGCATGGGGTTAGTCAAACGGGGAAAAGTTAAATCACAAAATCTGGCATTTGCGAATGTTTGGGTACCTTCCCAGGAGAGGCCTTAGAGTGTAACTAGCTTTGCTACATGCAGAGATTGTGCAAAAATAATTTGTGAGGAGGATTACCAAACCTATGGCATAAATCCATATATTGGAGTGTGCCTTAAATGGTCAAACAGACACTTTGAATCATTAGGTAGCTCTGTGGAATATTTTGGAAATGCATATTTTAAGTATACAGTTGATACTCATGTTGTCATAATTACACCTTTCTAGCACAGTTCTGATTTACAATCATCTAAGTACACTAAAGTATGTAAGTGCTTAATATATTGTGCAGATGATGCAAACATGCAAGATGCCCTTATCCAGAGCGACTTACAACTTACAGTCTTACAATTCAAGCAGTTGTGGGTTAAGGGCCTTTCTGAAGGGCCCAACTGTGGCAGCTTGGCAGAGGTGGGATTTGAACCCTGGATGTTTTGGTCCAGAGGCCAGTACTTTAACCACTAGGCCACCACAGTCCCACCAAAGTAGGTTTGCACTGTTGTGCTGGTATGAGTGGATCAGACACTCAGTGTCACTGATGGACTGAAAATAGTCCACTCACCAAAAAGTTCCAGCCACCAGCATCCATTGAGTACAGGATGTGTGAGCACAGAGTTTAAAGACTCCAGCAGCACTGCTGTCTTTGATCCACTCCTACCAGCTAAACACCACCACCACATGATTAGCACTGTAGTGCTGTGTGCTGAGGATGATCCTCCACTCAATTAGTACCCGATCTGTGGCGGTCCTGTCTGGGCCCTGACCATTAGAGAACAGAGTAAAGGGGACAAACAAAGTATGCAGAGAAAAATAAGTGCTGTCTGTAATTGTAGAACTACCACTGCTGTTTGGTAAGTGGAACTGATCAAAAGGTCAATGAGCGCGGAAACAAGATGAAAATGAGTACCTAATAATGTGACTGGTATATATATATATATATATATATATATATATATTCAAGATGACTTTTATACTCACATGGTGGCTAGTCATGAGGAACAAGTAATTCCTGTCATTTGGGTCAAAGGTCATAACATGATGCACCGGTTCTCCACCAAGAAGTCGCAGTGACCATTGATTGGCCACTGAGAGGTTGTGCAGTAGAGAAAGCTGTAATGAAAAGAACAAAAAAAAAATTAACACCTTCATTTCGAAATGCTTCATAATTGTTAGAACATTTTGTTAGAAAAAGTTTGTTTAAACTTTAAGCATGGCTTCTAAATCTTAACTATGGAGGATGGGTCCCCTTTTTAAGTCTTGGTCCTTCCAAGGCTTCTTCCTACTACTTTTAGGGGTTTTTCGTTTCCACTGTCGCCCTAGGCTTGCTCAATTTTGGGATGGCCTTTTAAGATAATATACGATTGTAAAGCTGCTTTAAGACAATACACTTTTGTAAAAAGCGTTATACAAATACATTTGAATTGAATTGAATTGAACTACAGAACTATCATTGGGTTGGTTTATGTCTTGTATTTAACAAGGTATTAGTGTCACTGCATTGTTGGAGAGGCAATTCACACTGCTCAACTGGTTCTTTGAATTAAAAGATCAGTGCTTTAGAAGGGCAAACAGACACTATTGCATGCATATATTGCCTGTTCTGGGTTTATAAGTTTATAATGTCTTCTCATGTCTTTTCTCTAGCCACCCTAAGCATGGGCTTCACACAGATCTCCTATATAGTTGGATACACCAGGTAGCAAAAACTTTAAAACCATGCACAGTCCAAACAACATTGATGGCAAGTAAACAGGCGGTTCTTGGAGGTTGGAGGTGACAATAAATGTTTATGAGAAAAAAAATATTTTTTTTAAATAAAATTTTATAGCCAGATGATTGGGTTAGAGCATGTCCTAATCAGCAAGATGGGTGCGCACAGTCAGCAGTGATAAGAGGCTGATAAGAAGTGGTCTGAAGGGACCAGAAGCCTAAGACAAGGTGTTGGCAGCCTCATCTCTTAGTGTGGAAGAGCAACAAATACTCATGTAATCTCATGTGGTCCAAAGAGGCAAAACAACTACAGTTGTACAAGGAACAATGTGTCACAACCCAGTGCCTTGCCCACTACTGATTTTTAGACTGCCTAGATTCAGACTGGCTACAATTGCATGTAAGTATCAGAACTGGATTTTGTAGAAATGGTAAAAGGTATTCTGAGCTTTTTAAAGTTTTCTTTGCCATGAATGGTCATGTACTTTTATTTACCTGGGGAAATGATGGGACCAATATGAACTGTGGGAAGGATGTAAGCTCTGGGTGATGTTCTGCTGGGAAAACTTTGCAGTGGCCATTCATGTGGATATTAATTTAGTGCATTTCACCTACTTAAACATGGTTATAAACCAGTTGGTTTAAAAATTTTGTCTGATTGGTTTAGGCACTTAATGCCCATGATGAAAATTGTCACACGGTTCAATTAATCTTAATCTTAATTTATTAATGTGACCCTGTAAAGTCACACATAATTCTCCAAAACCACAATAACTGACCCAGGTGTGTTTTGTACTTTGTGTGATGCTTTGCATGGTCAGACAAACTTTTTAGGTGGGTAGATAGAAGCTTCTAATGGTTGAATTCAGATGGACAGGTAAGTGATTTGAATGGTGAGACAGATGATTCAAATGATCGGATATTTGAAACGATTGGGAGGTCATTAGTATGGTTAAATAGTTGCTTTAACAGGCAGATAAGTGGCTGGGATGTTCAGTTCTGTGGATGGTCAGGCAGTTTCTTCGTATGTTTAAATAAGTTGTTTAGATTTCTTGCATAGTTACATAGGGGTTTTGGACAGTAGGCTATGTGTTTCATGGGATCATACAGTTGCTTTAGTTGGTTGCTTAGCATTGTACCTAAATCAACACACACAAGTTTTTGGTACTAAATAATTCTGTATAAATGTGTTTCTGACATGGAACAAAGTTTTAATACAAGTAATAGCAGCCAGAATCGATTCATTCTCAGAACATTCTCAGGACTGTTTGGAATAATTTTTAAGGGTAGATGACTTTATTGTGCAATGTTATGCTGCTATTTATATTTAGGGCATGCATTTGGATAATGCTAAGCCGTTAGCTAAAAACTCCCTGAACGTTTTGGCAAGCAGTTCTAGCACACAGCTAAAGAAGCAAACTTTAGACACCATGCATGTCCTGGCACATCTGCTACATTTGCAGCAAGGGGAAACTGGTGTCAATTTTGGCTGAACTACTTCTTTATGTGTGCTTAATAATTATTTGCAGCACATTAACTGGTCATTAATAGTAGTGCTGTGAACCAAATGGATTTATTCTAAAGAGTGACACCTTTTTGTGATAATTGTGGTACCTAAAATGTGCTGAAAGTAGCATTGAAATTGATTGTAAAAAGATAATAAGTCATAGCCGTAAGGTTTCTAATTACAGGCTTCATGGAATATGGTATCAGGTATTTTACTGAGATGCCACACAGGTACTCATCAGTCTTTTACATGGTCATAATGATCTTTAATGGGAGCTGGTGTTTAGCGGAATAGTGTGGCATTTGACACATTTGAGAAAACAGCTGCTGACAATCCAAAATGGCACAAACATGAAAAATGGTCCAGCAGAGTAAAAGTGTTAATTGCCATTTTGGGACTAAAGTGAAGTGACGATAACTGTTGATTACCTACTCAAATGCAAATTTTATGACAGGCGAAAACGGATCCAAAATCTGTGAAAACTGCAGAATTAACTCACACCACCTAAGTGGAGTGGTGTAGCTCTCAGTTTTAGAATTTTATCAGGCATTGGCACACAAGCACACACAACACACAAACACTTGTGGTCTAGAATTAGCAGTGTATGGAAAATTGTACAATATGTAGTGAAGACATAAAAATACCCACTCAAATATGCACTCATACACAGGCCCACACACCCACACATATGAACTTGTGTACTACATATTGCTCACAAACATTATGGGATATTTCATTAAGTGAGATATAAAGCATGAATCAATAAGCAAAATCAATATCTGAATTGATAAATGATGTAAACAAAACAAAACCTACCAACAACCTGTCACTGAGATACCTTGAAAAAAATTTGAATCTCGGCTTTATTTCCTTTATTTTAAAAGTAATGCAGTACAATAAAATGTACAGGCAGTATACTGCGTGTTATTTAAGATGTTAAGAGATCAGCAAAGTCACAAAACATGCAAATGTCCCAAAATACACACACACATGCACATGCACACAAAACAAACACAGTGAAACACCTGCTCTGGTACAGGGTCAGCGTGTCTCGCTTCCAATACATCAAAGAACTCTTTCTTTCAATGTCATTCAGCTGCGACAGGCTGGGTACATTGCACGTGTGTGTGTCCTGACGTGTGTAATTCTCAAATGAAAGAGGCTATTTTGGTCTAGATAATCTGGCAATAGAGGATACTGGGGGGAGAAACAAACAAAAGTGTGTAGGCGTGCATGAGGGTGTGGGGTCAGTGTCAGACGGGAATTACCCTGAAATACATAGAAAAGCAACGATTGGGAATGTAAAGAGTTAAACGCAAATGGATGAATAGATGGATGAGTGTGTAGACGGATGGAAGTGTGGATGGATGAATGAATGGATGAGAAGTTGCCTAAATGTGAACTTGATCCAGCCTAGAATAGATTCCTAGAATATCAGGAACCACCAGAATCCACCCCTACCTTAATCTTCATTATTTCTCCTCCACAAGGCAGATTTATTTGTATATCGCTTTTTAAGATGTTACAATATCTCAAAGAAGCTTTACAGATTATTTTCGGATATTTAAAGCCAGTCCCAAACTGAGCAAGCCTAGGGCATCAGTGCAGAGGAAACACTCCCTAAACATTATAAGGAAGAACCTTGGGAAGACCAAGACTCAAAAAGGGCCTATTCTTTACAGTTTTTACTTTGCTTGTGCCTTATTGGTAAAAAAATAAATAAATTGATAAATAAATCTCAGGATTTATTGGGGATAATAACAATGCCTAGATACTTTGGTAATGTACATTTTGGATCTAAAGTATTAAAGATTGTTTGAATCCATCTCTCTCAACCTAAATTGGCACTGTGCCTTCAGAGTTGCAATTGGTGACAGCATTTGTTATGTCTTTCCATCTGTTGCTTTTCTTGTTATAATGCACTTTTTGCAGAATGACTCTGCTATGGATTGCTGATTGTGTTTTAATGCTGGCACCTTGACTGGTTCAGGCTTGTCATGGGCAGCTGGCATAATGTTCATATTCACGGTGGTTAGTCCGCAGATGGTAAAACAAGTTAGTTGAGCTGTCTTCAACTACAACTGATTTTGACATACTTTGCAAATCTTTTAAGCAACATCTGTCTTTTTTCAAAGCCAAACCACCTCATTGCGAGTGAGCAAATCAATATAACGACATCGACTGTGAGGCTGGTGGTGTCTTGTATTTTGTAGCGCAATGTGTTCACTCGTTTTAAAGGTCATTCATGAGTACATAAAGCAGTAAATATTTGAACTATTAATGCATGTTTAATAATCAGCACACACACTGTTAACAACAACAATTATTATATTATCGTAAACGATGCATATGGCACACTCCTAGTGCATTTATATACGCAAAATTCTCTTAACTCAAACTCATTTTTTAGAGTGTCAGATGGTAAATCTTAATTTATCACTCAAGAGAGCACTCCTATTGCCCAAGAGTCTGATGGCTGCCCATGCTTGTCATGGTGACCTTAGATTTGTGTGTGGCTGCTCAACCATGGAAACTCAAGCCACAAAGCTTCCGGGGGCAATTCAGAAGCCAGCAGACAATTTTTAGACTATGCTGTCTTTGGCACTTGGTTCCAGACTGTGAGATTGTGTGAACAACCACTGTTGTTGCTAGAATCTCTGTTTTGAGATTTTAATTCAATCCAGTCCAATTTAATACCATTTTTTAAAATTATTTTGAGAATCTGAAGCACTTTTTAAATATTTTTCCTCATTATTAAGAGCTTCTCCATACTTTTGACCATGTACTTGACAGACTGTAAAATCATACTTTGAAATAGGGTTGGGGGATGGATGGATCAATGGACATGGTCACAGACACTCTGCAAGAATGGAGAATTATTGGGATGGACAGGAGAACTGGATGAGAAAAAGAAAGGTAACAGAAAACAGCCATATAGCACTTTTTAAGCATTCCTAAAGTATTTCTAAAGCTGAAAGCCTTTAACCTGTCATATTTGTGATAGCTTTACTAATTAGCAGAGAGAGCAGGAGGGCGAGATTAAGGAGAGTGAGATAGAGAGAAGGGCGTGGGGGTGGGGGTGGGGTGGAGGGTGTGTTATTGTATTAGTAGGTATTAAGAGTGGCATGTAAGCAGACGTTGAGCCATAACTCAATCTGACTGCACTAACACATCTCCAAGTTGTCCTTCCAAATTACATTACGTACGTCATTAAAACCATTAGTGCAGTGACAGAGCTAGCCATGGGGCTACACACACACACACACACACACACACACACACAAACAAACACACACACATTTATCCCAAATATTTAATTGTCCATTAAATGCGCATTATGGCCATATCTGACTACAAACAATCTCCCTTTCTCAGACGCACATACCTGAATGCACAATCTACGCCAGCAATTACAGCCCCATGCATCCTGACATGGAAACAAAATGACTTTTTTGGACTCCTAAAACAAGACACCCTGCAGCCAAACAGGTCTCGTCTCGCAAGGCACGAGTACCACCAAACAATAGCCTCCCCTGGTTTTAATAGAATTTTTCCGACGCGACCGACTGCATTTTTTCCGACTTTGAAGCTCGCACTGAGAGGTGACTCCATACTGAAATGAGACACGGTGTTGGAATTCAGCCTAATTAAGGAATATTTTCTTCCCTCTCTGAAGGCAGGGTGCCTGCTGATGCTTTCAAGACCAGATTGTTTTTTTGGCAAGAACCTGGAAGTGGGACATGAAGGTACAATAGGTGTGCTTGATAAAAAGAAGCCTTTAAAAATGCAGTTGTTTAGTTTCTATTGTCTTCGATATTGAATGTATGTTGAAATAAAGTCTTTGCATTAGTACAGTTTTGAAAAGCTTCAATTTTTTTGCATAACAGCTAAAGTCCTATTTGCATAACGTTTGTCGAAGCCCCGCCCACACACAGATGGTGTCTTCCCATGCACTCACCTGCACAAACAGACACACTACAACACCTAACAAAGCAGACATTAAAACCACATCTTACATCAAATGTAACTCTTCAGGTTAAATTTACACTACTAATGAATGATCCGAAACTGATTTTTTTCTTACATGTGATTCAGATTTGTCTTTTTCATAACAACAAAGGTCATGTGGAATTTGACAGTTTCCATTGACATCTTGCCCACTTTTATATGGTATATCAAAATCTGATACGTATTAAATCTGTGGCAATGCTAATTCTGTCTGAACAGTCAGATCAATACCATGTGACATTTCTGTCAGTCCTTATCCTTTCTCACCAGTGGGAATTGAAGCTGCCAAATCCCTGCCAAAAACCTAATTTGAATTGTAATTACAATAAATATTAATTATGCATTATAATATTGGGATGCAGGGATGCATTATTAATTTGGTGAATATTAATACGAAGATAATTTTATACTATCACGGATAGAACACTGAAGGTAATAATCATGAGGCAAATTCGTATTCATAGTCATAAACACAAATTAATTTTGATGTTTTTATTTACAATAATGGATTGTGGATAGCTAAGTAGAGATGAGTGAGATTTTTTAAGCAACACAAAACTCTACCCACTGCAAAAGTTCCACTCACTTCCTATTCAGTTTAAATACTCACTACATAGGGTATAACATAACAGTGTAAGAATAAGAAGCTACTTATTCTACCAGTGCACTTTATGCTTTCAAATATTCGGTAGCCCGTCATTATATAATCATAAAAACATAAAACTGTTCATGAAAAAATTTACTGGCTTTAAATGCTAATAGTATTCAGTATTCCTACCGACAGTCTGAATGCAAACAAAAAAAGTTCTTTAATGATTTTAACGCTTCTTTAGATAGTTCCTTAAAAATTTGTATTAGAGCTGCTTGGTGCAAAAACAGATATTGTACTGTATATTGGTAATAAGATAATAATATACAGTCGATTCTGGTTAATGGGACCACATCAGTACACGATCGTTTTGGTCCTAATAACCGGCTGGTCCGATTAAACGAACATGCGCTATGTTACAAGACGGGATGTGCTATGTAACATATTAAATGTTTATTAAACCTTTATTGTACGATTTACACGTATAG
>JAVSBV010125045.1:0-18474 GCA_033117975.1 Parotocinclus spilosoma
AGCACGGTTAGAACACTTCTCAACCAATCAGATTGTGAGGTCGGAACTAACTGTTGTATAATATGTTACATAGCACGTCCCGTATTGTAACATAGGGCATGTTCGTTTAATTGGACCAGCTGGTTATTAGAACCAAAACGATCGTGTCCTGATGTGGGTCGATTAACCGGAATCGACTGTATTATGATTAAGAGACTTAAATAAGGCAATTGAACTAATAACCGCTGTTGATCTGTTATTTGTATAGGAGTATGTTTCAAGATGTCGGACAATGAACGCCTATCAACTGACTCAAAAGAAAATGTTAAAGCCCAAGTCCACATTGAGCCATCATCACCCTCACAGGATGATTCTTCACCTAACTCTCAAATTAACCACTCCTCTGATGTAGCCCCTACTCATAAGACTAGGAGAAGACCAGAAAACAAACCACCAACGGAGGTTTTGGAAACTATAGACACACCCAGCCCAACAGAAACTGCACCAAAGGTAAGTTAATCCACTATTTAAAAAATACTTTTCGAATTATTCACTATATTGAATAACTGATATGGTGGTTCTATAGGGAAAAAAGTTTAACAGCATTAACACTTTTGTCCTTATAACGTCATTAAGATCCTACGAATATGTAAATTGGATAAATTACATAAACAAATCCACCAGATATTGACAAGTACGCCTGCCAAAAAGTACGTCTGATAAATATATATAACAAATGGATTCCTGCAAGTTTATTACACCATATATCTACAGCTGTTTGTTATAAAATTATAAGATAAAAAGCTAGACATACACAAAACTCTAAACACACACCAGGACTCATTTGGCATAAAGAGTGCTTTGTGTTTGGGGAAAACCTGACCACTAATGTGTTTATCGCAATGGGATATTTTCTGCTAACAGGAAATATTTATTAACCCCAGTGATTCACATCTTCTTGGCATGTGATTTGAACAGTTACAGCAATCTCGGGCCAAAACAAAAGGGCCAAGCACAGCATGACCTCAGAAAACATTTAAAGAAAAACAATTATGAGAAGGTTGTCTCATGCAGGTCCCATGTCTGGAAGATGTTAAAAAGTCTGCTGTCTGTCTGATGAAATAATGACATGGATAGATAGCAAGGAATGAAGAAATCAGTCAATCAATGAATCAATCAATCTTTGGTAGAATATGGAGCGATGTTGGTATGGAACTGTTTGGTATGACGAGGCACCACATAGGTATCCTGAAAGACCTGGTGAAGGTTCATCTGCATGCTGGTAACAGAGTCACTGTGATCTGCTTCATTGTGTGAAATGTGTGAAATTAATGCTTTGAAGTACAATACATGTTTCATAATGGTTTGCTCCTGTCAGTTGATTTCTACAGCATAATAATTATTTTTCAACAAGGCAACACTCCTGCCATGACTGCAAAGAAGTCCACATGTACACTTTGTAAAGAACATTTGTTCACACATTGTTCACAGTGTTAAAATGCTTTGTTAAACTGCTTATCTGTTTGAAGACATCAAGACTGAGTGGAACAATATTAACTCTGTTTTCTGTAAGATTTAAAGAATGGGGAAAAAAACTGGCACCAATGATTTTTAGTTAGGAATTTTACAGGTATGCATTGTGTAAGACTGCATTATGTCATGTGAAAAAGGATGTTCACTGAAATGGACGTTGACCAGATATTACCATAGTCATAGTCTTTTTTTAGACTATTGTAATGTAAGGATAAAGGGTATTTTCACCTAACTGTGTGCAAACAATATGTAAATGCATCAGAAATCCTACTGAAAACGTGGACGTAAAGAGCGTCCCTAATGCCGCCACATTTTTTATTTATGGGTATTCACAATAATTGGAGAAAACACCTTAATGTGTACAATTTCTGTGTTAAGACTTAAGACAATTGACCTGATATTTTTTATGAAAGCCAAAAATGCATTGATAGACGTCATGAACAACACAGAGGATCAGTCAGATGAAACAAATAGTACATGTGAACCAGTTTATATCCAGTAGTTATAGGTGAGAGAGAATATAGGTAGTGGCGGACAAACATTTACGGGATTTAGCAGACGCCCTTATCCAGAGCGACTTACAACTCATACAGTCTCACAATTCAAGCAATGGTGGATTAAGGGACTTGCTTAAGGGCCCAACTGTGGCAGAGGTGGGATTTGATCCCTGGAACATCAGGTCCAAAGTCCAGTACCTTAACCTAAGGATACCGCAGTCCAACAAACAGATGGGAATTACAATAGGACAGGCAAATACACGTATGAATTGAACAAATTAGTAGGAAAAGTCATATACTCACTCTCACACACACATGACTAGCACAAAATGTCTCTAAACACATTAATCGAGTTGGCATGGTCTCTAGTCCAAAGGTGAGCTCACAGGCAAGTGAGCACACCACAGCATGTGGAGCTAAAAGACATTTGTTTATTGCTAATTTCCTGTGCTAATTTTGAAACCTTGAGTTAAAAAGTCGAGCATACAATTTTGATGTCAAACATTGCATATCTGTATAAACTTAATATTGTACCATGTGGACCTGGCCATTTTTTGCTATTTTTCTTTTCTCTGTACAGGTTTCAGCACAGATGACTGCAGCTCAAGGTGGCTGGGGTAGCTGGGGAAGCTGGGGGAAGTCCCTTCTTTCTACTGCCACAGCCACTGTTGCCACAGTAGGCAAGTCACTTTAGTTTTTGGATTTTGTGCTGTTATAATATCCTCATGCAGACTAGATACACCAGTTAAATCACAACATGATTAGAATCTGTGTTCATGTCATTATTTCTTTGTCTTTTGAAGGCCAAGGACTGTCTCAGGTTATTGAAAAAGCAGAGACATCGTTAGGAATTCCTAGTCCTAAGGAGCTCTCTGAACAAGTAAAGGAAGACGAGAAAGCAGATGGTATGTTTTAACTTAGCAGGCGCTGTGGACAGATACGCCGGAATTTTATAATAAAAATAAATAAGCATTCCGCAGAAATTCTGAAAATTAGAATTTTATTATTGCAGTATAAGCAGTACTCTCCTGCATTTGGATGAGGAAGTCAGCAGTGCATGATGTAGGGAGTTGCGTGGTGGGAGTGATGAGTGCTGGGAAATGTAGTGAGGAAAAGCCGTGGTCATGTTTTAAATGTGTTTAAAATAGAATGCACTTTGACATATTTTGTATGTATTAAACTCCTCAATTTTACGATAAATTCAACTTAACTTACAGTCAGAACATATCCCCAATCGTATATTGGGGAGTACCTACAACCCCAATTCCAATGCAGGTGGGAATTTGTGTAAAACATAAATAAAAACATAATACGATGATTTGCAAATTCATTTTAACCTATATTTAATTGAAGCCAATGTAACAACATTGCCTGTATGGTCTCATGAACCTGATTGGCAATCCTATCTCACATCAGTTCAGTCCAGTAACAAAGAAGATGAGGCAGGAGGAGAGGGAAATATGATGGGTGGTGCCATGGGGATGCTCTCCTCTAGCAGCATGGGGATGCTCTCCTCTCTTTCCAGTGTGGTTCAGAGTACTGTAAGTGCTATTTCTTTAGTTTTTTTGGTTTGGCATTTCTCTTCATTCTCTGAAGTATCTTACTTATTTTGCTTTGTCCCCAGAGTAAAACTGTAATAAGTGGGGGGCTGGATGCTTTGGAGTTTATTGGTAAGAAAACAATGGATGTGATAGCAGAGGGAGACCCCGGATTCAAGAAAACTAAAGGCCTGATGAACAGAACGTCAACACTGTCACAGGTGTGTTTTGAGGACTAAATACTTTTAAAAGCAGACCCTTCTGTTATGGAAAGCCCTCTTTCAGAACTGCAGTGACCCTGCAAATAAGAAAACATTGACACTGTTTTAATTCAAATAAAACCAAGCTTTCATTTGTTTGTGTGTTCCTTTTCTTCTGATAAGGTACTCAGGGAGGCAAAGGAACGAGAAGAGCAACAGACAGCTGACAATGTCATCTCAGAAACAGAACAGAAGGCACATTATGGGATGCTCTTTGATGAGTTCCAAGGTCTGTCACATCTAGAAGCTCTGGAGATCCTGTCCAGGGAGAGTGAAGCAAAGGTACTGACCAGCTCAAAAAAAGTATAACGAACATGAACACATCTGATTTGTTTTAATAGAGAAAAGCTTTTGCCAGCATATCTATATATTCTGTAAGCCTCATATTGACATCAATCATGCAGTTTATTATGATATAATTCAACATGTAAACTTAGATAAAATAGCAGTTAAAGAATTAATGGGAACACAATTAAATGTTAGTATTCACTAACCCAAGTCCACCACAAATGCAAAACTGCTATGAGGTTAAAATCTGATGCAAGCATGCCTGACCTAATTTTTGTCTCACACATGAAGCATAAACTTCATAGAAGTCCTTTCAAATAAAAAGTGACCCGAGTTTGCGTCCTGGCAGCACAGTCACATGCAGGTATGATTAACTGTGCCTGAGGGGGCAAGAAATTGTGGAAAAATGGTGCTATTCATAACCAAAAGGTCAATAATGCTTTTGTGGTCAATTACATTTATTAATGAACATCTATTTCTACATTTCAGGCTTTGAACATGTTAAAGAAAAGTTTTGTGGTGCTAAAGCATTTACCAATTTGTAATATAAAAGATGTTGCCTTGACAGCAGCTTATGTTCCTCTAATATCTCAATGTACATTTTTGCATTAATGTTACAGTGTAATTGGCCTTTGCCGAGGCCACTGACACGTCATCGTACTATGACAGACCCTGGCTTTTGGACATTTTTTTGCTTAAAACAGTCTGGATGGTCCCTTTCGTTGTTTAAAACATATGGGGTCTATATATGCTGGACAATCCCTTAGAGCCCAGAGTAGACAAGACTGCTTCTGGACATAGTTATTATAAGGATTCATTTTTTCAAATTCAAAGTGGCATCTTACTAGGACTGGGTGGGGACCCCTTTTGTCTTCAGAACTGCCATAATGCTTTATGGCATGGATTCAACAAGGTGTGCAGACATTTGGGTCCATAGTGACATGGTAGCATCACATATGCAATGTTTTTTGAACCATGGCTTTAATGTATTGGGATTTGGTGACTGTGGATGCCATTGAGTACAGTGAACACGTTGTCATTTTCAAGAAACAGGTTAAAATCATTTGAGTTTTGGGACATGGTGTGTTAACTTGCTGGAAGTAGCCATCAGAAGATAAGAAGGTTCATCAGAAGGGATGAACATGGTCAGCAACAATACTCAGATGCTTAGTTATATGTTTAAGTGATGCTCAGTTAGTATTAAGGGGCCCAATGTGTTCCACAAGAGTATCCCAAACACTATTACACCACCACCAGTATGAGTCGGGATGAATCCATGCTTTCATGTTATTTACACCAAATTCCAACATTAATTGGCCAGTGGTTGTGAGCCTGTGCAAATTGTAGCCTGCTACCTGTTCTTAGCTGACCGAAGTGGTAGCCAATGTGGTATTTTGCCTCTGTAGCCCAACTGCTTTGAGGGTTGACTTGTTGTGCACCTAGAGATGCTCTTTTGCGTATCTTTGTTGTAATGAGTGGCCATTTGTGTTACTGTTGCCTTTCTATCAGATTAAACTGCTAATTAAACAGAAAAGACTGGTCTGCCATCAGCAAGGAAATTATGCCATTCACAGGTTTTTTTTTCTGACCATCCTCTGCAAAATCTAGAGATGGCTGTGCATGACAATTCCAGTAGATCAACAGTTCATGAAACGATCAGACCAGCCCATCTAGCACCAACATCCATACCATGTTCAACGTCACTTAAATCACCTTTCTTTGCCATTCTGATTCATTTTGAACTTGAGCAGGTAATTCTCACTTAGTATACATGACTAAATACAATGAGTTGATGCTGTGTGATTTACTGATTAGATATCTGTGCTGATGAGCAGTTGAACTGGTCTACCTACTGCTATAAAGTCATTATATTTAGTTCATCATAGTCATTACTCTAAATTGCTAACCTGAATCTTTGTTTGCTTTTGTGTAGTGAATTCTATTCTGACCTTTTCTTCTCTCTTTTCTCTGGGCAGGTTAAGTCAGTGCTGACCACACTAACTGGTGAGGAGCTAGCCAGTCTGAGAGAGGAGCTAGAGCTGATCAAGGAGGCCTTCTCCCTGATGGAGTTTGAAGATGAGGAAGTGGATGATCCGAAAGGTAAACTCCAGCATAGAAACCCCCACACACTGTCCTATACAGCTTTTGACTGTATGAGGATAATTACTATATTATGACAATGGTATGATGGACCTGACTTTTTTAATGAAAGACAAAAATGCATTGATAGACAATATTATGAACAGTATTATTATAGACAATATTATGAATCAGTCAGATGAAACAAAGAGTACATGTGAACCAGTTTATATCCAGTAGTTATAGGTGAGAGAGAACATAGGTAGTGGGGGACAAACATTTACGGTATTTAGCAGACGCCCTTATCCAGAGAGACTTACAATTCATTCAGTCTCACAATTCAAGCAATGGTGGGTTAAGGGACTTGCTTAAGGACCCAATTGTGGCAGCTTGGCAGAGGTGGGATTTGATCCCTGGGCCATCAGGTTCAAAGTCCAGTACATTAACCTCTAGGATACTGCAGTCCAACAAACAAAGGAGTATTACTTGCAATACAGGCAAATACACCTATGAATGCCCAAAATATTATTAATTCTTAATATTATTATTGTTATTATTAGTAGTAATATTGTTAATGTTATATACAGTATAGTACTGTGACTGTATTCATCTGTATATAAGGACACCCAGGACACATTTAAACTGGTCATACAAACTGTGTCAGGAGGTCTGGGATACGTTTTAGCCTTGCGTACTATGCAGTTATTATTGAATAAACGACATTAGATCACAGTTGCATTGTCATGTAGATGTTGAAAGATACTGTATTACATGTACTCTGTAAATCGTGGCCCATATCCACAAAGATTCTTAGTGCTTCTACTGACAAAATTCTAAGAAAACCTCTTAAAGTTGGAAGGAGATCCTAGTAAAGATAAAATGTATTAATTAAGTATCTTAACCATCCTAAGGTTGGACAGATTGTTAGGAGGCTTTGGAGTTCTCTTAAGCAAAAGAGATGTAAGAAAGAAATGTAAAGCAAAAGTAAGTGAGAACTGTTCTTCAAAGAGTACCGATGAAATTGTGCAGGAAGGGGTGACAACCAATCATAGTCTTCCAAAGAATGTGCCACATCTAGTGTGGTCTACTGGTTCAACCCTATCTCCTCACTGAGATAAAAGTTACAAGATAACTCCTTGTTCAGAGTTGCTTTGAAATAATCTCTTAAGCCCTTAAGCCAAGTTAGGACCTGTGTAACAGGATTCTTAGGGTGCCATCGTTAATCCTAATGAAAGTGTTATGTTTTCTTACACTGGCCAATGATACATGCCCAATGTGCTAATTAAGCAATAGAACTCAAGAGGGAGTGTGGTATGCTGAATAACAATATGGCTCTGATCTGGCAGCCAGAAGCTAAAGGCGAGTGCCGTGGTTAAATCCAGCCGTGATTTGTGATAACACACGACCTCGACTGCTCTATTGCTTTTATACAAATAAAGAAAATATGGACAAAATAAGCCATGAATTTAATACTGAATACGATTTCATGCTGGAAATACCTTCTGCCAAAAAGTAGGTCCACAAAAAATGTATTGTTGCAATATAAGGTAGAAGAATATGGCCAGTTTGACCTGAATATAATAAAAGTGTCGAGCGCTGGTCATTTGAACGATGTGATTTCCTACAAGCAATGTTTTGCTGGATTTACATCTGCCACTTAAATTGCTTCAAAGGACTGCAGAGTCTTCACACTCTTTGTTATTGACACATAATGGTCGCTAAATGGCAATTCCTGCTCCAAGCTAATAAATTGGTTATGGTCATTGATCATGGAACGCACGCTGTCTTTTTAATTTTCATAATTCAGGATAGTGTTCTTTTTTTCATTTATTTTTAGCAAAAATGTTTCCAGATACATACATGATTTATACATATAACATTATCAAGTAATGTTAGTTTTAAATATAAAGTGCGTAAAAATATGTGAATATACTATAATTTATGTTATATTCATTCATTCATCATCTTCTACTTAATCCACACGCCCACCCAGCAACTCTGGGTGCAAGGGCAGAAACAACCCTATATGGGGTGCCAATCCATCTTAAGGCACACAGCCAAACACTAAGGGCCACTTTAGAGATACCAATTAACCTAACATGCATGTCTTTGGACTGTGGTACGAAACCGGAGTACCCGGAGTAAACCCACGCGAGGACATGCAGACTCCACACAGAAATAGGATTGAACCCGGGACCTTCCCGCTGTGAGGCAGTGGCGCTACCCACTGAGCCACTGTGCTGCCTGTATTTCTGTTATATGTTTGCATAAAAATGTTGGTTACATGGCAAAATGTCAGCTGCATGATGTCCTTTTTTGTGTGCGAAAAAGTCATGCTGTTCCCTCAAATATAATCACGGTAAGTTTGGTTCTCAACCAATCAGATTGTGATGTTGGACCTAACTGTTGTATAATAGACGATTTTTTAAAGATTCATGACCCATAAAATTACTAGGCCTATAAACATGACCTATTTTTTTCACACCAAGTTATTAAAAAAAATTCCTTCTTTAGTGGATGATGGACAAAACTTTGCAAAAGAACTAGCAGAAGCGCTTGGAAAGCTTCACATTTCGTCAACAGCAGAGAGACTTGGAAAGGTATGTCTGTGTCGTTCATATTTGTTCATCTGTTATTTTGTAAACTACCAATTGTAGTTGTATTTTCTAATTACACATATTATTTTATTATTGATAACTCTTCACTCACTCGATCATTTTCTTATCAGCATGAGTGGGTGCCTAACCGGTGGCGTAGAGGGCAAGGCAGTAACAACCCTAGACCGAGTGACAATCCATCGTAGGGCACATTCTCGCTTGCGCAATAGGGGCATTTTAGAGACACCAATTAACCTAACACACATGTCTTTGGATTGTGGGAGGAAACTGGAGTATCTGAAGGAAGCCCACACAGACATAAGGAGGCCATGCAGACTCCACAAAGAAAGGACCTAGACTGCTCCACCTGGGGACTGAAGCCAGGATCTTCTTGGTGTTAGGTGACAGTGCTACCCACTGATCTACCTTGTTGCTAATGATAACTCTTATAAATGATAATTATAGATCATTTATCTATATATATATGTTTGATTGTTGTAAAATGATTCATCAAGGCTCACATTTTGCTGTTGGGCTGCTGCTTCTTTGAACAACAATTGTGGGTTATGGACCTTGCTTAAGAAACCAGCAGTGGTCCAACGTCCAGTACCTAGACCTAGACACCCAGACATGTCATCATGTCATGCCCTGACATTCTAATTTGCATACTGTAACTGTACTTTTAAAATGTTACATTTTGACCCTTTTTGTATCTGCGTTTAACTGTTAAACCTACTGCCTCTGTTTCCAGCTATCCAGATTTCATTCCAGACCCAGACACAGCACCACTTTTGATCTGAATGACCATAACAATCTCTATTACTTGTTCTGATTTTCTTTACTCAATCCTCTGCTATTGAAACCTCTCACCTGAGGTGTTTATATTGTAAATTAATAATTATTCATACCTTGTCATTCCTGTAGGCCAGGAAGAACGCGTTTGACCGAATTAAAGGCATGAATCTGCCAACTGAGGAAATTCAACAGCAAGAAGAAGAGGAGCAGCAGGCACCAGTGATCAAATGCAAGGTTGAGGTAATATATTTTTTAAATTAGTTTACGGTCAGGTCTTGTATATTGCATGCAGTCTGGACTTTTTTTATGTAGTTCAGTAATTTATTTTATTTTATGATTTGCTTGGTTGGGGTGTACAGTTTTGTAGTTTGTTTAAAAACACAAACAATGAAAATTTACACTGTTTAAGCAGTTCAGGCAACTTGCTTGCAGCTAGCAGTCCCCCTAACTTCCTCAAGCCAGTTGTGTCAATCACATTTGGGATAAATTGGAATGATGACAGCAAGCCAGTCTTCATCACACATCATCAGTGGCCAAGTTCTGCTGTGGCTGTCTGGAAGTAAATGATGGCCACCATGTATAAACATCTTCCTAGAAAACTGAGGCTGTTATTACAATACTATGTGCCATATTAATGCCCATGATTTTGGAATGTGATGCTTATCAGACAGATATGGATTAAGTGTTTGAGTATCCACAAATATTTGGACATTTCATACAACTTTGTGCTGACTATGTGGAATTATTTTTTCTTTATCATTTAGGGTGCTCACTTGGCTGCTATCACAAGCTTGGCTGAGCTTACAGCCAGATCCATCGAGCAGTTCCACAAGGTGGCAGAAATGCTCCTTCACTCCAACACTGAGGAGGCCACTGCCCTGGAACAAGCCAAAGTCTTGGCACAGTAAGTTCGTGCAATTAGCACTTAGGATTGTGGTTATTTATGAACATATTAACTTTTATATGCAAATGTGGTTTTCCCCCCAGAATCACAGTTGTTCTCTGCAAGGAAATATCACTGCTATCCAAAAAATTTACAGCATGCTTAGCTATAATTGGGGTAAGGGAACTCTTTTTCTGGTTTTTCTTTTTACTCGTTTTTCTGGTGTCTGTATAACGTAAGGTAACACATTTCAGTTGCTGATGCCATCATGAAATAATAAGGTGAAATTCTCATTCTATTGCAGTCGAGTGAAAAAGGCGAGGTCCTCAATCCATTAATCACTGGAGTTTTCCTGGAGGTTTGTGTTACTAATTGCATTTCTGAATATGTTCTATCTGGCTTTGGTTTTGTATTCATTTCTATAAGAGCATATGTCAGCTTAAGACATTTTCCCAGTGGACAAATGAAAAGAAACACCAGAGTGCTAGAGTTTTCTCTTTGAAGTAATTAAATCACAATTATGCTGCATGATTTTGATAATTCTGTATGAAAATTATACATAAAAAAGTCAGTATAGTTTGCAAAACTAACAGTTAGCACAAAAAATGTAGTTGTCATTGTATTCATCCCATTGCTGTGAAAATATGGAGTTGTGGTACAACCAAAGTTACACAGGCTTGGTTCAAAAGTAATTGCCCCTGCGTATTAGTGTGGGCAAGTCAAAGCCCAGATGTCTAACGGAGAATCTGTAGCAAGATATGAAAATCTTGTTTACCAGTTCTCTCCACTCAATCTGATATTGCCTCAGCAATTTTGTCTTGAAGAATGGGCACAAATTTCAGGATCTAGATATGCAAAGCTGATTGAAACATATCCTTTCATAGGAGCTTTATGAGCACAAATGATAGTGCAACAAAGCATACATGTGGGGTGAGGGAGATAATTATTATGCAATTAACATAAATAAGCTGTTTGTTGAATAAAACTTTTTTTGTTACTATATTATTTTTTATCTTTAAACTTATGAAGAAGGGCAACACGGTGACTCGGTGAATAGCACTGCTGCTGGCTATGTTCTGGTTCTGTTCAGGATTAAGCTGATGAGAAAGTGAATGAATGAAATTAATTAATCATTTGATTAAATATTGGTATGTGTCAGTCAAATGGTATATATAAATTGATGTATATCCTACATCCCTCAAAGGACAGGCAGAACTATGTATGGAAGCAGGGTCCAATTTCATTTTAGGACTTTTATGACAGCTTACCAAGAAAGATTAAAGCAAGTAATGGATAGAGCTGTCCCAATTTATAAATACTGTAGGTCCTTGACATTTAGAAATTGTTAGGGGTTGAAGATAGTCAAACTATCAGCTGGGACAGCTTTTGACAAGTTGCAGCATTGTGCAAAAGTCTTAGGCCACCATTAGTTTAGCTGTACCATTGTTCTAGTAATGGTATAGCCCCATATATTTAAAAAAGACTTATTTATTTTGTGAGCAGTGTATAATTTATCAGTGTGTTCATTAAATCAGAAAATATAGGACATTTTATTTTCTAAAGGCTACAGTGAAGAGTATTGTGTGACCTCCCCTTACACTTCATCAGTGAGCCAAGTTGCCCCTTCTACAGTCTGAAGAAGTTTAATCCGGAATGATCTTTTTGGAAGGGTACCAACTAAGAGCACAATTTATTCAGGAGAGAAACAGGATGAAAAAGCAAAGATATGCTAAAGTTAGCAGAGATTTTAATAACGATTAGTGGGTCAAATTTTGGGTAAAATCTTTGACAGTATGTGACATATAGTCATTATGTCATAGCTAAAACAACAAATGTAATGAACTTCTGTACAATAATGTATCTAATCAAGTATTTGTTAATTGCTGTGTGCTTAATTTGTTACATGTATTTTCTACTTTTTTTACTAGGCTTCCAACAGTGCATCATATATCCAGGATGCTTTTCTGCTCTTAATGCCAGTACTACAGGTGTCTCTTATTCAAAAAACAGCAGAGTCGGACCATAGATAAATAACTGCTCTGGCAATAGAAGCAATAAGGAACAGTATAATATATAGTAGGATAACAGGTGTAGATTATGAAAGGAATCGATTGGAATGGAATATGAAAGAAATGTTTTTGTTGGAGCTTAGAACTAAAGTTTTATTGTTAATTTTGCCAGTAAAGTGTTATTAAGGGTTTTATATGTTTTAATGATATGTAATACTGCCTAACTGGTCATTTATATAATTAGAGGATTTTGTCTTTTTCAGAATCAGAAATCTTGTGCAGTATTAGCTGTTAACCCTTATCTAAGCATGCTCTATTTTTATGAACAGATGTAAAAAATCAACTGTACATGTTGTAGGAACATCTAGAATTGATGTGTACTGTAATATACAGATGAGAATTGTCACTTCTCTTCAGACCCTGTAATGTCTGAGTGAACCACCAGAATATGCTTTGCTGTTTTAGTGAACTCTGAATAAAATACAACCTGTGGAGAATAAAGGCAGATCACAGTGTACATCAGCTAACAGTGGCAATATGTTTCAAATGTGTTTTATTGTAATTTTAGTAAAACCAGTAAGATGCTTCTTCCAAACTTTTTCTAATTCTTATACCATAATAATGCTGCATACACACTCACTGATCATATTATTGTGTACACCCGGTTTAATTACCCATTTGATCAGTTTTACTTACCATAGAGATGAACTTCGTAGTTCTACAGTTCATTTGTTTCTCTGCATTCTTTGTTCGGACCCTTTACTCTCTAATGTAATGGTCAAGACCCCAACAGAGCAGGTACTACACTGCTCACAAAAATGTGGGGATATTTCATTAAGGGATATTTCATTTTGAAGTATTTCCTAATTTTTGTGAGCAGTATACATGGGTCATGGATGATTCTCTTAGTCTTACCTCGTTATCTCACCACCTGTGTTGGCAAGACAGAGATTCTTCTACTTAACATCGAAAAGCCGCCAACCTCTCCTCTAACGGAGGGCAAAAAATGCATAGATGATTTCAACCCATATTCAATTAAATACACTACAAAGACAAGATATTTAATGTTGAAACGGATTAACTTAATTGTTTTTTTAAATATTCACTCTTAATTTGGAATTTGATACATGCAACACGTTTCAAAGAAGTTAGCACAGGGGCATGTTTACCACCGCATTACATGACCTTTCCTTTTACCAACACTTAATAAACATTTGGGATCTGAGGAAACTAATTGTTGAAGCTTTGTAGGTGGAATTCTCTCATTCTTGCTTGATGTACAAATTCAGTTGCTCAACAGTCACTCGCATGTGAAATCAAAGGTCACAGACATTCAATGTTGTTTTTCAGTCTTGCTGCTTACTTGCAGAGATTTCTCCATATTGTCTGAATCTTTTGATGATATTATGGACTGTAGATGATGAAATACCTAAATTCCTTGCAATTACACGATGAGAGACATTGTTCCTAAACTGTTGGACTGATTTGCTCACACAATTGTTCACAAAGTGGCTAACCTCGCCCTGTTCTTGTTTGTGAACGACTAAGCCTTTCAGGGATGCTCTCTTTACCCAATCATGACACTCACTGGTTTCCTGTTAACCTGTTCACTTTTTTCACCCAGTTTTTTCCACTGTCCCAACTTTTTTGGAACAGGCAGGCATCAAATTCAAAATGAGTGAATATTAAAAAAAAACAACAACATTAGTCCATTTGAACATTAAATATCTGGTCTTTGTAGTGTATTCAACTGAAATATGGGTTGAAACGGATTTGCAAATCATAGTATTCTGTTTTTATTTATGTTTTACATAACATCCCAACATCACTGAAATTGGGGTTGTAAATGTTTCTAGGACATGCGCCAGAGATCCTAGTCAGGATAAAATGGTGTAAAGATGTGTAATGAATGCAGCAGATTCTATAGTAATGCTCTTAATATAATAACTATGCACAAACCAGAAATACCAGTGTAAATGATTACATTTTTATATGCACAAAAACAAGCAGATACATACATATATTAACACTATGACGTAGAAGCTGGGGTCAAAGGAGCTGCTGAAATGTTCAGCTGTTGCAATTTTTCTGTTAAAGATGCCTCAGTGTTTTCTGTGGACTTCGTGAGATGCTCCATGTACTGGCCACCTGCAACCCTTTTGCCAGTTAAGGGATCAACTACAGCCCCAACTTTAAACACAACCTCAGCCAGTTCATGTCGGACATGTTTGGTCCGTCTCTCTGGTAAAGCCTTCAGTAAGACAATATCTCCAACAATGCACTGTTCCAAAGCATCGTGGGCAAAGTACGTCTTTCTTTTGTTGTAGAACTGAGAGAGGGGAGAAAAAGGGAAAAGTTATGCGAATGTGATACAGTCTCTTTTCTGTGTGTATATATACCCTGACCGATCACTTTATTAGGTACATCTCCTTGTTTCTAAACTCACTAGATTAGATCAGTTTCACTTACCATATAGAAATACTTCCTACTAAGTAAACAAGGACCCAAACAGGACAAGCACAGATAAGGTATTGATGCTGTAGTGGTTATGTTAGTGTGTTTTGGTGGTACGACTGGATCAGACATAGCAGTGCTGCTGGAGTTTTTAAGCAACGTTCTCTCAATGTGTACTCTAACAAATACACCTTATTGCTCCACCTTGAAGATGTAAAATCAGACAGAAGCTCATCTGCTTGTTAGTCATCCTCTAATCCTGCATCAGCACTCACAGGACACTGCATACAAAATCCTGGTGGCTTGACATTGTTGGTTGGCTGACTTTTTTCATTTAAACATTGATGTGTTTAAATAGTCTAGCAGCACTGCTGTGTCTGATCCATTCGTACCAGCATAACACACACCCCCACCACATCAGTGTCACTGCAGGGCTGAGAATGCTCCACTGCCAGAATAGAACAGAATAAAAGGCACTAAAATTATGTAGAGAAACTACAGTATGTAATAGTAGGAATACAAAGTGTTTAAAGACAGTAAATGGAACTGATAATCTAACAACTTTATTTGCTGATAATCAGGCTTAATGAAATAAGTGCAAATGCTTCATATGAATTTTCAAATATCCCCTATTTTTTGTAAGCAGTTTGTGTTTGTGTGTGTGTGTGTGTATATATATATATATATATATATATATATATATATTCGTATTTATTTAGAAATATCCCCTAATTTTTGTTCTATACACACCCAGACGCACCCAACACCCATCTTCATTTAATCTGTTTGAATTTGCATTCATTGCAATAACATTGTAACAAACTCTCCAAATAATACATTAATTGTCATACACGCTTAATCCAGTTCAGGGACCTTGTGCAGGGCATGATGTAAAAACCAGCCCTAGACAGGGTTCACATCCATTGCATGGCATAGGTGCACACGCACGTGCATACATGCAGACACTTTAGAGACATAATATGAATATGAATATAAACTTCCGAATATGGAAGGAAACTCAGGCAAACATGGGGAGCAATATTTTTTCCAGTATTTTACATATGAAGTTACATTCTGATAGCGAGGTCTCACTGTTTCCTTATTTATTTATTGGACTCAATCTCATAATTCAAAAATACTTGTTTCAGTGTAGTTGGTAAAACTGGAAGACTGTTACCCTATTGTATGTTTGCAAATAAACCCGTAGCATAAATATCACATTTACAGTGTTAAGAATATATGATGTTATCAGGTAGGATATGCACAGATTATTTCGGAATATGGTTTAATAAAATAACGTATTAGTACCTTGAGTAAATATGGATCCAGCACCAGTCTTGTCACCCGGACCTTAGCAGTCTTCCTCATCTTGGTTCCAATAACTCGCCCGATTATCCATTTCGCATGGATCGAGGCTTGTTTCACCGACATGCTTATTTCCACAGAGCTGAAAAACATCAGATCGTTCTAAACAATAAAGCAGCTACAGAAACACTAGTGTATGAATTTAAGAAACGCTCTGTATAACCTTTCGTATTACAATGGAGCCTGTCTCATCTTTAAATAACACTGTATAATAACCGCTACATATTATTAACTTTAATGTCTCAAAATAACTTCAGAAATGCACAAACTTACCACTTTCACGTAAAAAACTATATTAAATATAAAGAGAATAAAAACATTCCGCATGGAAACTACTGCGTGAATGTCAAGGTAAGCGGCGCATGATCATGACGTTTCCCTCTATCGCACAAACTTGGAGGCGGGACTAATGTCAATCATTTGCCCATCAGCCAATCAGGTAACGGATTCGTGATGACTTTTAAAAATACGCAATTTACTTACAATTGCCGAACATTTTATTTGATTTTATTATCTCATTGTTTCTACACTCACTGTCCATTGTGTCATTTCGACTTACCTTACAGATGCACTTTGTAGTTCTACAATTGCAGACTGTAGCCCAGCTGTTTGTCTTGTTAGCCCCTTTACTCTCCAGTGGTTAGGGCAGACTTTTTAATTGTATTTCTCGGATCCACCGCAGCACTCATGGTAAAAAAATAATATAAAAAAAATAATAAAATTAATTATATATATATATATATATATATATATTTTTTTTTTTAGCCTTTTTCGCCCTCCAGTGGAGAGGAACAGTTTTCTGTTCATTTTTTTTTTTTTTCCAGATTCACCTTAATTTAATTGTAGGTTAAATAAATGTTATTTTTAAATAAAAAAAAATATTTTTTTCTTCCTCCTTCCTTGTATTGATTCCACATAGTCCTAGAGAAATTGAAAAGTGCTAAAAAATTAAGATTTATTTAATTTGTTTTCCCTCCCTCCTCAGTAGATTCTTAACTAGAGACATCCGAGGAACAAGCAATTAAAAAAGACTGGCCTTATGACCAACACAAATCAGGTGTTATTTCGTTAGTGGATCATTCACAGCATTGCAGTGGCACCGATGTGGTGGAGCTGTGCTGCTGTCAGTAGATCAGATAGATCAGTGCTGCTGGAGTTTGTAAACACCTCAGTGTAACTGCTGGACTGAAAATATTCCAGCAACCAAAAATATGCAGCTACTAACATCATGTAAGCATTGTCCTGTGAACAACAATGAAGAATTAGAGGATGACTAGGATAAACTGTGCAAAAACAAATGAGCTACAGCTACAGCAGCAGTGATTAACTTCAACAAGCTAAGTTTTATATATTTCTGCTATAGTTAGTGCTGCTGGAGTTTTCATGCTGCACAAGTCTTGTCTTGGTCCTCCCGAGGTTTCTTCCTACCAAGTTCAGGGAGTTTTTCCTGCTTGCTCAACTTGGGATTGGCCTTTTAAGATAATCTAAGATTGTAAAGCTGCTTTGAGACAAAGTGTTATATAAATAAAATTGATTTGAATTTGATCTATCCTGATGTTTTCTATTGGCTGCCATACACAATTCACCTGCTGCTTTTTTTCTTTTTAATTTTATTTTTAGTTGCATCTCTGTGGTAGTTTTATTATAAGCTAAGCCAGTGCTAAGAAAGTTTTGCTTAGCTACTGTTGACCGACTGTGATTCATTTAACAACATTTAGCCTGTTGCATTTCTAGATATACTCTTGGTTTGGCTTTTGATTACAGTCAAAATAGCAGCTTGTGTTACCATGTTTTGCGCTACACGATGGTATTAAATTAAAAAATCTGTTTATTTCTTGTCATTTTTTAGTCATTTAATCGTAATGTTGCATATGTTGCACTGGGTACTTTTATAGGTGTTTTTGGTAGAAATGGAAAAGTTGAAATCAAATATGAGTTAATCCAAGTACTGTAATTTATCCAGGGAGGTAATATACATTGGGGAGTTTCATGTGTCTTGAGTATCTGGATTGTGTCTAGATATGGATAAGACACAAAAAAATGTGTGAGCAGGGGCGAGGCTAGGGTATTTGTTGTGGTGCTAGAGCACCACCGTGAGATTGCTCAGCACCCCCTGGCTAAACACATTTTTTAAATATTATATTATGCAAAAAAACTTGCTCTGCACCTGCGCAATACTTTGGTTCGACTGGCCAAT
>JAVSBV010125071.1:0-18469 GCA_033117975.1 Parotocinclus spilosoma
CTAACCGTGTCAATGTCTGGACTATATTTCTATTCATTTTGCAACTCATTTGATAAATAAAAGTATGAGATTTAAGGTAAAACACAAAATTGTCTAGGTGACCCCAAACTTTTGAACGGTAGTGTATATATTATTAACACAGTACATCATTTATATGACCAAATAGATGAGGGTTGTTTACAGTGGTGCTTAAATGTTTGTGAACTCTTCGGAACGCTCTATATTTGTGTGTAGCTTTTCAAACAAGCACTAACAATAGATCTAAAAAGCAATTAAACAAATGAAAATACTTGGCCAACCAACAAAGATCCCTCCAAGGGCCAAGTATGTAATAGTCTGTGAGGTAAAAAAAAACCCAGGGTAACTTCTAAGCAACTAAAAGCCACTCTGACATTGAGTAATATTGGTATTTATGGGTTAATCATCAAGAGGACACTGAACAACTTTTGTTTCTGATACAATAGGGTGTCCTGTGACTTTTGATTCACCCTGTATATTACAGTATTTATAACACAGTTTATGGTTCCCCTTTTCAGGATTAGTAAACCTTTAGTGTGCCGCATTTCATATTATGTTCTTATAAATAAATACATATAGTTCAACGGACATTATTTACTTTGGCAATGCGATAACACGTTCAAATTCAAATCATCACAAGGACCGCTATTAAATACTAAAGCGAGCCTAACAAAGAGCACGCGCTCTCTTTCCCCCAGATAAACAGTATAAAGCTCTTCGGACACTTGGACCGGGAGCAGTTAAATGTAGACCTATCAGTCCATTTTTAATCAGGGTTCTGTACGGAAACACGAGAACAGCGTGGACCAGTGCTGAGACGGACCAGAGGTAGAAGAGCAGACACTACAGGGAGGGTGGCGGTAGAGGCGCTCGAGTTGTTGCAGAAAAATGGCGGCTGGAAGTGAGGCTGCGAGCGGTAATAGCCGCGGCTCTTCTGCTATCCTCGAGTCAACTTTTGACCGTCGTCTTCAAGGACTTACAAACACAATGGAGTCCATTCAAGGATTATCCACCTGGTGCATTGAGAACAAGAAATATCACAGTCTCGTCGTGCGGAGCTGGCTGAAGTGGCTGCGAAAATGTGAGTACTTTGGCTAATGCTAACTACGCAAGCTAACGACTGTGCTTAGCGAAATAGCTCAGTAGCTCGATTAGCATCTTAGCTCGCAGTCATTCAGAAGTAGCGAGTCGGTACTATTTCTAGTGGCGATATATTTCTGAGACTTGCTACTAATTGCTGAACCTGACGTAGTATAAGTGGCTGCGTCCGAAACGACACACTACGCACTACCACGAGAGTGCAGGTTTGGGACGAAGCCGGTTAAGTGCGTTGGTTGCTAGGTGAGCTATCAGGTTTGATATGTATGGTGAACCTCAGTTAGTTTACCTACTAACTTAAAATACGTATCTTAGTACAGTAAATAGTTACGCTAAGTGGTGCAAATAGCTAACTAGTTATAAAGAAGCCGTGAGTGACACGGTGCTCAGTGCGGTTGCCTCAGCGCCACAGGTCCCCAGTTGGATCCCGACCTCTGTCCCTCCCTGTTTGTACGGGTTTACTCCGGGTACTCGTTTCATCCCAAATTCCAAAGATGGGCAGTAGGTTAACCAGTTGTTCCCACTATGAATTTGTAGTGTAATGAGTAGTGTTGATATAACTTTACAAAGAAATGAGCATAGTAACCGTAACGCGTAGGCTGAAGTTATATTCTTTTAAATAAGAAGAAACAGGAGCATAAATTGTGTGGTTTAGGAAAACAATAGTACCTACGTTTTTTTAAACATGAAATCAGGGCTGCAACAATCAAATATTATTATAGTATGGATTATAATCATTCATTTACTAAGTAACGTATGTAGCTTTTTGTCTTAATGTGAAAAGGATCCTACAAGAACTGCTGGGCAGTCTGATCCTGTCCATGCCACATCACTGTCAGTGTGTTTTGGCAGTCTCGGGTGACCATACACCCTACTGAACAGTTGCAATGGCACTCTTGTCCAGTTTGACATGCTTCTGTTCACCCCCATAAATATGTCACAATAATTACATTTGCATGTCATTTGTGTTTTTTCTTTTTCAAACATTCTTTGACTTTAAATTAGATTTTCTGGTGATCTTGTTTAACGAAATAAAATCAATGGTTATTTCTTAATTGCTTTTTATATTTTGGAATATCCTCTATTGTTTGTGTGCAGTGTAGTACAATTGACTTACTGTTTTTGATGGTTTTATGACATAACACTTGTTAACCCTTGCAACTTGCAGCTAGTGCAGTCCAAGCAACTATAGGTTATGGGCTTTGCTCAAGGACCCAACAGCAGTATCTTGGCCAGTACCCTACCCAGTAGGCCACCGGACTACCTGCAACATTTTAGTACTTGTACTAGTTTAAAACGAAAGTCACGTGATGCATCTAGAACCCCCACTCATAAATAGTGGACTTTGTAGCCGTCAGTCTCACGTGGTTGACTTCATGTATGACTGACTGTACCCGCCTGCCCCTGCGCAGCTGACTTGGTAAGTGGTCGTATTTGTACCTGCCAACCCCCACGTATTGGACTTCATACCCGTCCTGCCCCCATGGCTGACTTCATACTTTGCTCATCCCACATTATTGACTTAACCCTCACCTTTCAAGTCCTATGAAGTTGGCCTCCAGTCATCATCTGACTTGGTTGACTTATGTTAGTCCCACACAGTTCATTATAAGTCTCAACCAATATTGTTTGACTTTCGAAGTTCCATATGGTTGATTCTATACGGTTTATCCTCCAGTTTCTTGTGGTTGAATATGAATGTTTCTACATTGTACACGTTGAACCCCCTAATTTCTTACGATTCTTACTTTATCTTTGTCAAAATAGAACAAAGTATGCAGTCCACTGACTAGGCCAAAGCCATCCATACCCAGGAATACAAAAGAATATGATATGCCTTGCTGTTCAATAGGATGGATGCTGTTCTTCTCTGATACCCTTTCTTGGCTTAAAAAAATATTTCATTTTTATCTTAAACTACTGGAAAGCAAACAGAAAAAAGTCAGCATTGGGGTGATCTGTTGCTGGGCTGGGAAAATTTTGCTTAATCTTTCCTTGGCCTTTATTTATCAAACTTTCAACAGAAGTGGTGAGAGGAATTTAATACTACATGCCGTATTAATTGAATCTTCTTTTTAATCTGTAATCCTTAAAATCATTTCTTGTTGTTAGCGTTTGATTAATTTCTGTTCACTTGGGTATGTTTTTCAGTAGTGATATTCTACAAGCTTAGTGGTTTGAGAGTGATTGAAGTTATTATGCAAAATATATATGAATTTGCTGTGATTTTCTCCATCGATGAAGTATAATAATGTCTTGGAGTTTATGATGAGTAAGATAACGTGAAGTTTTGAGGTTTGACCTGCAAACTGTGTATAAGCCTGTGTATGTAAGGCATGAAATGATGATCATTTTTGGCTTGGGATCTCACTCTGATATGGCTTACACTTGTATGGATGTAAAACATAATGGAGTGTGTTTATTCACGTTGTAAGATTTCTGTCACTATTTGGGGCTTTGTGACTGCAGTGCTGCTGTAGAGAGCAGTTGTGCATTTAAAGGGGGACAGTACCACCTTCTATCCACCAGTCCACCAGTTGTAAAATCCTTTTTGGATGAATAAGCATGCCTGAGCGAATGTTTTCTTTATGTTGGGTCTGTGTTTTTCTTGGAAAAAAAAGCAAACTTTTACAAAGATTATATTCCTTGGTTATAACGTGTGAAAACATCCCTTTAGAATTGAATGTACATGAACTGTGAAAAAACTTTTATGTTGTGCAAATGGCTTTTCTCATTATTTTAGCTTTTTTTAGAATTCAGCTCATTCACTTTGAAATACTGAAATAATTATGTTAGTGTATTTTCAGTTGCTAAGAATCGACATGTTGCTTGAATTGTTTGCATGATTTGCTTTTCAATAGTTATTCGATACAGACTTTATTAAACAACCAGAAAGGACAAGAAATGGTAGATTATAACACATTATTCCCAATTGTGATAAATGTCTTTTTATTAACATTACAGAAAGCTAAAATGTGTAATGATTTCAAATAATCTCATTACATACAACTTCTTTGTTTAAAGAACAAGTTATTTGCACTCTTTTTACACTTTGCAAATTACTGTATCAGCTCTGTGAGCAAAAAATATTTTTTATAAATGTACAATATTACCACTTTCATATGGGCATGAAAGCATTATTCACGCTGACTTAGACAAAAATGTCTGACATTAGGACATGGAGCAACTTGTAATATCGGTAATATTCAAATTTTCATGCTTGTTTTTAGTTTGATATTTTTATATTTAATTTGTTACACTTTTGCTTGTTTTGGACATTGTAAGACATGTACTCTATATTGGCTCTTACCCAGAGTTCAGGAAGTGAATTGAATCCCTTTTTTCCAGCTGTACCAGAATAAGTAAAATAACCAGTTAACAAGAAAACATTAATTGTAGCTAGTTTCAAAGATAATTTGTCCAGATGTAGCCAATATTCAGCATCGCTCTGTTTAATTGTGATAAAATATCTGAAGCAACTGTCATCCATAATTTATTCTAGGTTACTTTTGCTCATGCCAATTAATATACTGTAATAGCTATCATAAAGGAAATATAAAAAATGTATACGAATATCTGATATCTTAAATTTTATATGGATACAAAACAATACTATTTTCAGTCCCTTTGAGTTTTGGTGACAAAAAAGATGTGAACAATGAATTTATTTTCTTTTAGAATACAATTAGTCTATTCTTAGTTCATGTTGCTGCCATGGAATTTCAGACATATTTACATTAATTTGTGTTAATTGTAACAGGTGTTGCATGATGATGAGTTGTTAGGAAATGGAAACACATTCACCAGCACAAATGAGATGCAAGTGTTCTGTTCGTTCTTAAAATGAATTGCAAATTGAATTCAAATGTTTGTCACATTAACAAATGTAACCTTCTCCTGCAAAAGTACTAAAGCAACCTCCTAAACTCCTACCTACTGTTCACTTGGTGCTGGGCTATATGACTCAGATCAATATCATGATTAATTTAATGTTTTACCTATGATGATTAATGAGCGATTATGTTCAGCTTTATTTTTGCCCCCGGAGATCACTGAGGGTTGCATTGTAAAAATGCTTAACTATTAGAGCTGGGATTTCTTCTTTAAATAGTGTATATTGTTTAAACTCGCTGAGCTGTTCGGTGTCATATTCTACAAAGGCATAAATGTATCCATACAATGGACATGGCTGTTTTCTTTTAAACAAGTTGGTGTTTGCAATGCCTTTAGTGTTTGGGAAAGTAACGTATAAGAAAATCTTAAAAACATAGCAACAGAATGGGAGCAAGGTTACGTCAGGTAGGGGGTTAGAATAGTGGTTTTAATTCTTGATTAGCTTATTGCGGTAGCGCTCTAATCTTTTAAGCATTTATTTAGTGTGTGGCAGCAGTAACCGATAGGCAGGCAGCTAAAAACGGCAATTTTCTTGATAGAGAATAATTCGGAAGTCGTTTTTGGCAGATACTCCTTTAAGATAATTATTGCAGAAACTGTTGTTGTTTCCAGTTGAAGTATTTCGAGATTCAGTAGTACTGAGGCACCTTGGTTTGTTGCTCATTTGGTACCTTTTTTAAAAACCTGCATTCTACTCTAGACGGCTACTACCCTTTATAGGGATAGCCTTGTATTGGCCTTATTCTGTATCGGATAGGGATGACTATGACTATAATAATGTCTACTGTGTGGAAATACTTTCAACTGGAAAGCGAAACCAGTCCAACAGCAAACTGTAGTGGCTGCAATGTGAGTGTTTTACAAGGCGGTAGTGGTGTTCAATACTACCAATACTGCTTTGATACTGCACCTAAAAATAAACACTCAGCGGAATACAGCGAGTTTATTCAGACAACTCAAGTAAAGGCTTAATTGAAGCAACATACACTAGAAGAAACTTTAAAAAGAAGAGAGAAATTTTCTGTTAAACAGATTGAATTTTCTTTGGTTGAACAGCCTATTGCTGTATTGGAAAATACAGTATACACAGTCTTTTAGAGCTTTTGGTGCCACAGTACGTGCTGCCGTCGCAACACTGCATTTCGGAAATGGCTCTGCCGGAGCTTTACAAAAAGTTTAGCGACCACCACCGTATGGAGCTGTGATGTTTTGCCAATTTCAGTGCTGAGCCTCATTGCACACTGGAATTTATTTTTGATTTAAATTGTACGGTATTGCATGCTCAGAAGAGGAACCGGCTGTCCTCTAATAATGCAGAGATGCGGAGTTTCCTCAAAATGATTTTTCATTTTAAAGTTAGAGTACAGATAAGTGTGAAAGGACAACTTTAGCAACTTAAATCAAAGCACGTTAAGAACTGGCTTTCCTTGATAAGAGTGCCTTGCTCTCTATTGTAGTATTCAGGTTCTACTGTGGTACTGTTAAGTACTGTTTTTTGTGTGTGTGTGTGTGTGTGTGTGTGTGTGTGTGTGTGTGTGTGTGTGTGTGTGTGTGTGTGTGTGTGTGTGTGTATACGTATACACTTTTTTGAGTGGAGATTTCTGTTCATTATTTGTAAACCATTTTGACTGCATCAAACAAATTTGTTGTGGCTGATTGTAAAGTTCCGAGTGGAACTAGTTTTACTTCTATAATGCTGCATTAAGTTTTACTTTTATTTTGTAAACTGTATTGTTATTGGTGTGAACTGAATTACCTTGTTCTTATCTAGACAATATCTAGAAAGTAGAACGGTTTGAGACTTGATTTCGGAAGTCACCCAGAATTAAAATAAGCTTTCCTGAACTAAATGAGCTTTCTTATGATCTCTTAGTCGTGATTCATGTTTTATTCCTGAAACAGAACGTGTTAATTACCGTAGTGTCTCAGACTGGTACACAAAGTTTTATTTTAATTTATTTAAATAAATAAATAAATTTAATTAATTTAAATACTCAACACTAACTACACAACTACATACACATGCATCTCATAACTAAGTGATCATATTCTTTGTTTAAATAAATGTGCCATGACTGTTTATCTGTATCTGATTAAAAGAATGCATTAAAATTGCATGTAAAATTAGGGATTTAAATGATGTTGATAACAATTTGGGCAAATCCCTGAAGAAAAAATAGAACAACCCAAATGAATAGAAAGACAGCAGAGCAATATTATTGAGGCAAAGTAACATTTATAGCTCTGCACATCATGCGTGCCTAAAACCCATTGATTAATGAAGGTCATCTATTTTACTGGTGTACTATTTTATTTGAATGGCTATTAAATAATTTAAATGCAGTGGAATGTGCTGTGAAATTAACACACCATATGTGAGCATGCAATTAGGGCTGATTAAGGCTGTTAGGCTGCTAGTATTTGCACTATGTTATAATTAGATACCCTTGGAAAAAGCTGAGAGCAATTGAATAAAAGTACTTTTTAACATGTTTTATTCACCCACTACTCGTCAAAGATCGAAGATTTGATTATATTATTTGTGGTATAATCCTAAAGTTCCTTTGGACAGTACTGGAGACTGGAAACATATCAGTATTTTCTGGGATTGTATTGATAACATTAATTGGGCGATAATGTGCAGCCTAAAATGTGTTTGTAAGTCTTACATTGTAGTAGCTTGCTCTTGTTAATGGGTTATTATAGTAATTGTTGCTTCCTAGTAACATCAATGGCAATAACATTGAAGTAAATGTATTTATTTAATGCTTTATGTGAATAAATAAGCATTAAGTTAAAACTGTAGTCCTTAAACTGCAGAAGTTTTCATATTTTGCCACAACAAAAGATTTATGCTCAAGCAGAATGATAGAGCCATACCTGTTCTCAACAGGGCATTTGTTCAATGAAATTTGTCATAATCTTCATATTCAGTGTGGTGAATACGCAGATGATGATAAATTCGTTTTCGAGCATTTTTGAGCCCTTTTTATTATTATTTTTATCAGTTACATTTATCTACATTTGAGTCTGTGAGGCTGGTGATGTCTGTATTTTGTCTCCTGATGCAGTTTTGTTCACTCATTTTTAACTGCAGTCACTTAATTGTTGTGTGGAATGCTACCTTTGTTTGTGTATTCTAGTCTACCTGTCTCAGCGAATATGCAAACTTTAAACATTTTATTTCTTTATTTATTTGACAAAGTGAGTGACAATTGATCACGTCAGCTCGTACCTAGTTAAAACAGTCACATTATTGTACATTGTTTGATACATGTCAAGAAGCACTTTTGCTGGCTTGCACAGCCGTCGAACCATGCAGAAGATGCACTTGTAAATGGATCTGAAGAGTATTTTGTCATAGTGTGAGGTGATGCATCCATATACTAGTACTAGTAAAGCTAGAGCATGGCATAAAATGTATTGTGTAATCATGTGGAATACACATGTAATGATATGCATGTCCATATTCTTTTTTTTATATGGGGGATGTTAACATAAACAGAGGTGTGTATTGAATGCAGTATGTAGTGCATAGTGGTATGTTGTAGACCACACAAACACATTTCAGGTATGAACATGTTTGAGGTTTGGATATTTTGTTGGGTTTGTTAATGTGGTGGTTTTTTATTTTATTTTATTTTATTGGAACTACATTAGCATTTACAGTGTAGCTCAGAAGGCTGTCGCATGCCCACTACTCAGCGTGATAAAGCCTGAATTGTGCTAATATCTGTAACTTGTGCCTGCAGCCCAATGAAGAATTTTGGAGTGCTTCCTTGAAATATCCAATCTTTTCCAGTTTTCAAAAGTGCATGATATCCTTGAGACGCTAAGATAAGGCTGGTGGTTTGGTACATTTCCAGTGTAACAGGAAGTGGCATCTAGCATTCAAGGATGTTTTTGCATTCAACTGGACCCAGTTCTCTGGAACATGCATAGCTACTAGTGGGCAGGCCCCCGACACTAATCTTCACTATGAGGTTTTAGACAAAACTATAATATAGCCATGCTAAAAACGATGCATTGTTATAATAAAAAGAATGTGACTTGCTTTACAGTTGGGAGTCTTGACAGCTGTTATTTAGACTGTGTAAGATTTAGACATATGCAATATAAAGTCTTGTATGTAATCCACCTTCTGAAAGCACAGCTAATTGAATTTTACACCAGAGTGCTTGTATGTATCCTACCAATTACACTGTCACATTACTGCCCTGTACATTTTACATCTAATTAATGTTTCCCCTTGTCTTGGCTTTATCAATAGAGATTAATCAATTGCCTACGAAAGTGAGTTCATCGTATTTTGGAGGTTAAAGACTTTTGATGAAAGTGACTGTGCTGGGGCTAGGATATTCAGGTACAAGGTAAACTGCACTGTGAAAAAACAACTAGGGCTGCAACTAACGATTATTTTAATAATCGATTAATCGGCCGATTATTTTTTCAATTAATCAATGAATCGGATATTTAAATAAATATATTAATTAAATCAATATTTTTAAGTTGCAGCCCTAAAAACAACTAAAACATGAAAAGGGGCAGAAAATGGAATTTTAGCCTGATCTATGGGTGTAGGAAGTAATGCAATACAGTAAGTACAGGTATGAACTGTTTAAAGTCTGCGTTATATTCTATGAAACAGGATGTTGATCTAAATGGACCATAGTCAGGTAGTAGTTTAGATACTTTGCACGTAGTGTCTTATTTAAACAAAGAAATTAATTAAAATAAGAACATTTAGTCCCGTTCTTTACTATACAATACACAGATTTTTAATGCTCGTTTTTTTTAAGTTAAAATATTTACCGAATAATGAAAAAGAAAGTAGAAAGCTAAAATTTTCTGTGCTTCTGCAATTCTCTTTTGTGTCAGTAGATGTCGCAAGGGTTCACTTGTTCTGGTTTTCTGTCATTCAGACATAAATTCGAGTTATTTAAGACAGATTTCTGTTTTATTATAATCATAGTTACAATTCTCAACATCTCAGCCTTTAAATCAAATGGACATTGATCGTGGACATTGATCGTATAGGAAGCAGAGATGAATTGGAAATGCTGCCCAAACTGGTACCAGTTTATCATTGTGGATGATAAGGCTGAATTACAAGAGAAATGTACTTTGCTTTTTCTTTAGACTGTATGTCTATTCTTGTTACTTTATTTAATACTAAATATATACTTATAAATATATATACCTTCTATTTAAATATGAACAGTATACGCTTTAGTTGTCTTTGCATAATGATACGTTCTATCAGGCTGTTGCACGTGACAGAAACAGTCAGTTTCTTAGAGAATACAATTCACTACAAACTCTACATGTCCTGTGGGAATGTTATTGATGTCTGAATGCAGGGGATTTATGACTGAGGAAATGAGTAATAATTTAGTCACAGACATCCATCTGATAAACTAACACAACCTGAATAGGGCATTAGTGTGTACACTGTATATTAAGAATATTCAACTTTATATGATGCTTTAAATCTTAAAACTTTAAATCACTTTAGAGTTATAAACATGAGAAAACCAAATTAATTCGATATAAGTGAACAAGGTGTGCTGAGGCACATTAGCATGTGTTAAATTAGTGTTTGTATTTATGCTAGATAGGCTTATGAGCTGTGAGCAAAATGGTCCCTTAATCAGTGTTCCCTGTACTATATATGTACTATAAAGCATTAGCAGCCTGTAGAGAACACAACTGGTGAGAACAGCTATTATTTTAGACTGTTCCTTAAATAGCTTTGCATTAAAAGGTCATATTCTTGTTATTGCTTTTTTCTGATCCTATCATGATGCCTTATCAAAAAAGTTGCTGTGATGTATAAATGCATTCTATAGAATCTTGTGCTGTCCATTTTATCAACTATTTATTCAATGAGAACCAGGGCTTTCACAATAGTGGCTTCATAATTACTGTAATGATATCCTATGATTAAATAAGAAATACCAAATTTCATTATTTTATATGCGGTATTACATTTCTGTTATTTGAGCGCTTGAATTGTACATTTTTTTTATCACATTTTATATATTTTACACATTTTTATCATATTACTTTCACTTTGGATTGCAGTAATTTGCATGTAACCAAAAGTGGTGTCATGGAATCATTGTTCGAAAACAATAAGTCCTATATAAAACAAGCTGTATCAAGATTCATGGATAAATGTGTTAGCATCGCAACCCTCTTTAATCACACATTATGAGTGTACATAACATTTAACACACATAATTAAATAAATAAAAAAACTTGCATGGCATACCATAATGAGTTTGTTATATAAAATTCAGTGTGTCACTGGAACATTTTTGCCATAATCAGTTTTAATGGTAAGATGGTACATATAATTATGTAGTGCGCTCATTGCACACAGCAAGGGACTAGTGTGCTGATTCTGTAAAATTTTTCTGTTATTTTTTTTATTTCTGACTTAATATATACATTGCTAGGTTTGTCTTCCAAATATATAAGTGTTAGAGAAGTAATGAAAATGATTACATTTCTTCTTTATGTAGAATGTGTCTTAGTAACATCCACCTTATAATGCAGACCCATTTTATTGCTTTAATGTAAATGAACTTCAATAAATAAAAAAATTGGAAAAAATATAGAAATGTACACACTGTTTCTGAATTGAGTTTCTTTTCCATTTTTAGCGGATGCATCCCAGAGGCTTAATCTGTTCTACCTGGCGAATGATGTCATTCAGAACTGCAAGAGAAAGAATGCTATTGTCTACCGTACCACCTTTACCGATGTTCTTCCAGAAGCCATTAGGCTGATGAAGTGAGACAAGTTTCCGTTATCCCTGAAATATGAACATTTTAATACAGCTGTTACACTTGACATGACTGTTTTTGTGTCACACTATATTTTGTGCTCTAATGATAAGAGGCTTCCTCTGGGAATCTCTCCTCTTAAATATGCATGCATATTATTGAATATTTATTAAGTGAAATCTTCCTTCTCCTTGCAGTTCTGTGAAAGACTCCAAGGTGCGCAGGTCTGTAGAAAGGATCCTGGGCATCTGGGAGGAGAGAAGTGTTTATTCAGAGGAGTTAATTAACAAGCTTCGGAGTAACCTGTCCCAGCAAGAGGAACCAGCAGGTGAGGTGTTTTTTTTATTTATTTATTTTTTTTATTTATTTTATTTTTTTAAAATAGACTGCCAATCAATTTCTTGTCAGCTATACTACATTACACTGTCTATCTATGTCAATATAATTAATCCTGAGTATAGTCCTTTTTAAACACTACCTTTAAAAATTAGGTCTGTTTCATCATGTGAAATTTCATTTTTAAATATTACCTGATTTTTGTGAGCAGTCCATGTTAACTGTCTAAGTGATCTTGTGTTTTAGTTGTGCTAGGAATTGACTTTAGGCCAGACGTTTTCTATTGCTTGTTCCTGGGATGTCCCTACTTAAGAATCTACAGATGAGGGAGGGAAAAAAATATTTATTTTTCAGCACTTTTCAAGTTCTCGAGGACTATGTGGAATCAATACAAGGAAGGAGGAAAAAATAAAAAACAAATTTTTATTTAAAAAAATATTTTTTTTAAACCTACAATTAAATTAAAGTGAATCTGGAAAAAAATAAAATGAACAAAAGAAAACGATTGGCTCTCCATCGGAGGGTGGAAAAAGATTTTAAAAAAATTAAATAATTTTTTTTCTCCAAATTTTAATCATTGGTGCTGCGGCGGATCTGAGAAATACACCAAAAAAAGGTTTTTTTTGGTATTCTTCAAAATATGATCGTTAAACGGATCTGCGAAACAAGCAATAAAAAAAGTCTGGCCTTATAGTGAGATCTAAGGTTTAGATTTCACGTTTTACGAAGTTGGATTTATGAGTCTGAGTGTTTTAAAAGGCTAATGTAGATGTTTAGCAGAGCAGGGCGCCAATGGCTGATTCATAAAGACTGAAATGGCATTAATCAGCTGATTAATTGCTCTAACAATAGTTTAGAACTGAGGCGGTAACTGTAGTCCAAGTGGTGTGCACATGTGCTGTTTGTTATGGTAAATGTCACAAGCTGATTGTTAGCATAGTTTTACTTTAACCAGTAGACAAGGCTAAAACAAAATCCTGAGACCTAATAGGCGTAATATCCTCATGTTATGTTGCCAAAAATTAAGTGAGTGTTAAAATTTGCTTTGCAATTGCTGGCATCCATGTTAAAGAGGAGTGAAAGAAATTAAGAAATTCACATTTTGGGGAATTTAATCTGGGACAAATGAGCAAAATCCAACCTTAAACTGTAAAAAAAGAAAACCCTGTTGAAGAAGCACTATTTTCAGCAAAACCACATGTGCCATAGGTTAGTGACCCCCCTTGCATGTAATACTTTTTATAACCTACCTGCCAGTAAATAGCACACTAGTCTTCTCCTATAACATGCCATAAGGTTGGAGAATACTGAGCAGAGAATTTGAGATCATATCTTTTTACAGATTCTCTCCACACCGCACATGGTCCTCTCATGTGCACTCACCTATTCAGATCAGCACACAGTTTTGGCAATGGGTATCAGGGGACTAGTGGGCCATGCCAGAAGCTTCACTTTATGTTCAGTAAACCATTTTTGTACTTACTGATATTTGGGCGAGTTTCTTTCAGTTCTAGATCATTAGAAGGTTTAAATTATTGATTGAACTAAACTGAGGCAATTTTTAGCCAAGTAGCTGATTTTGGTTTTTATTGCTTTTCCAAAAGTTTCAAAAGTCATCAATTTTCACTTAGTTGCACTGTCTCCTCTGTTCTTTTATGTTGAAGAATGACTGTCACTTTCTGTATAGCTCTATGAAACACGAAATTCTTGATCTCTATAACTCTTATCAACCTTAGTAAAATATAATGGGAAAATGCTTCAGTTACATATCTTTTCTAAGAATTTTTAAAGGTACCAGTAATTGTGGCCTGTTTTATTGTTTTGATGAGAATTTCAAATTGAATAGAATTTTTTTAAATTAAATTAAAAAAAATTTTTAGACTGTATGTTTTCTCAGAATTAACGAAATCATAAATTTCTTATGACCTTTGTTATTTTTACTAGGGATGGCAATAACTGTGGGTAGGGATTATGCTTTGATTATCTTCAGCTTCATGTGTCTGTTACGCAGTCTACCTTTTGTTATGTGATAAAATTAGTATAGCAATGACCGTCAAGGTAAGTGCAGGATAAATGGGTCTTCAAACAGCATTTGTAGATAGGCAGAGACTCAGCTATTCGAAGGTTGAGGGGAAAATCATTTCACCACTCAGGATTCATAAAAATCTAGATGCATACCTTCCTCATACCCTGAGAGAAGAGATGCAGTCGAACAGTGATAGACAAACTACACCAGAAAACGCAGTAGTAAACAGTGGAAAAAAAGACAACCAGAAACAGCACCAACAGAATCAGCAAGTTTTAGACCAAGTCAGAATCCTACCTTATCAGGACAGAATATGTTCCAAGATTAAACCTATAGTGGGTGGAATGTAGGGACACAGCTCCTGTGTAAAAGTGCCACACATGGTCAAGTAATGAAAGTGTTAAGGGCAGCAATATTAATGCATACATTTTGGGTGAATACTATGGAATTTGAGTGAGGAAACCACCACATCACCACCAATAATTTCTAAGCTAAAAGTAGTAAGAGTTTTTGTAAGCTTTACATGGACGCTGACAAGTTTGCTAGGCTTGTTGGTTGTTTAAATAAACAGAAATACTTTTTAGTTTATTTAAAAGACTTTGGCAAAATGTATGTCTTGGTTCTATGATGTCAATTGCATATTGTGTTTTACTGCAAGCTGGTGAACATCATGAAGCAGACTATGTTCAGAAAAGAACGTATTGGGTTGATTAACACTTGCTTAATAATATGCATATTATATTTCAGCTCCTACCACCCAAAAGGCAGCACTAAGATCAAAGATCGTTGCCGAATTCGTGGTAAGTTTCTTTATGAAATCCAAGTGAATGATTGTGTCTAGAAATACAAAATGAACTAACTACATTCAGATTTGTTAAGCTTGTACTGGTGGTCTAATTGATTCTGTCTGATTTTGTGTTTGGGCAGCCCTCAGCCTTCATTGAGCATCTCACGAAGTACAGGAAATCCATGGATGAGATAGAGTTGCGAGAGAAGCAGCTAGCTGCGATGAGAGTCGACGTATGCAGTACAACTGCTCTGAAGAAACTTAAAGGTTACTTTCATGCAGACACTACAATAAGACAACAATAAAATGTTTTCATTCAGGATGATTTTGTAGTTTCTGATATGCTCTTTGAAGCAGTCAGTATAGTCAGTTTTACTACAAGACTCCACGTGCTTTTTTCTGTTAGATAAGGCTGGTGGGAAACGATTTTCCAAAGATTTTGAGGATGGTAGCACAAAACTACAGGATTTTGTGGCCTTTATGAATGCAGAGGTACAAAAAGGACCTCCTCTAATGGAAGCTCTCGAAAATGCAGACATCTTCTATGAGATGCAGTACAAAGAAGTCAAGATCGTTACCAACGTAAGTCACTTTATATCTTATTTTTAAAAGATTTTAAGAGATGCACTGAAATTTGGTTCAAATCTGCGCTTTCAGTTTTGGAACTGAAAGACAAAGCTAAATGACAGCGGGTGTAGGGGCATGCAAAAATGGGCATTGTGTGTTCTTGTACATTTTTATTATATCTAATGCAATTTTTTTGCATATTAGAGGGTGCAAACGTGTCACGATCACAGACCATTTTTATACAAGAAAAGTACACCATTTTGAATTGAATTTTTTTGTAAATAAAAAAAATGAATGTTTTTACTCATTTAAAATATGGTGAAGCTACAATGGAGCATTTTGTTTACAAATTTAAACCTATTTCTAGTAATTCATATTAATTGTAGGGGACTAAAGTTGTTTTTAATCATTTAAAAAGAAAATGAAATAAAAAGGATCCTGTCTTATCGAATGAATAAGATAATAAAATAAATTAAGTAAAAAGAAAGTCGAATCATGAACTCGGTATCGTGAATCGATAATAGAAATTAGATATTTAACTGAAACAGGATTAATATAAGGCTGGGCCAGAAAGATGAAAAGATAACTTATGGCAAACAAACAGAGTTTAGGGAACAAAGCTTTGAATCTGAAAGTTGTGTATATGGGATTTTAAATCCCTTCCACTGCTCACAAAAATATGGGGATATTTTATTTTCTTTTTTTTCATTTTATTTCAAAATGAAATATCCCTCAATTTTTGTGACCAATATATAGTATGTTTATAGGAGAGCATGTGTAGAAACTGTGAGCGAATGAGAGTCTGAAGAACACTTTTGATTGGTTTGCCATTATGCACTGGTCAGTGCAGACACGTACCTTTGAACAGCAGAAAATTAACAGTAAAAATCTTGGATATGGTGTGCATCTCCAGACACTGAAACTGTCTTTTATTTCATAGTGGAACATATTTATAAAGTTCATGTTTTCTCTCTAAAGCAGTGCAGACAGTTTTAAGATTATATAAATGACTGGACTGTTTACATTTTTCTAGGCCTATCAGACCTTTGCCAACCGAGTGTTGCATCTCAAGCGCAAACTGGATGCACTCAAAGCCACATTACCTGACCCTGATGACTCACCCATCCCTTCCCCTTCTGAGGATGCCCCATCACCTACAGGTTCTGAGTCACCTTTCCACAGTCTGTCACAAACTGGTGACCCAGACCCAGAGCTGGATGGCAAGGTGATAGAGGAAGAACTGATCGCTTTAGGTGATGCTCCAAGCCCACTCTCTTCCCCTGGGGACAGAGACAACCGTGACGTGGAGGACATGGAGCTCTCAGATGTCGAGGAGACTATGGGACCAGCCATTATAGGTTTGGTTAATGATTTGTTTGAATGCTATCAGTTTCAAATCATATGTGTGATGCTTATTTCTCGGACAGTTTGAACATGTGGAAAATGATTTTCTGTTGCACAGTGGAAGAATGCGCTGAGCAGCCTGACCCCATCTGCAAATCCACAGTGACCAATGACACAGAACCTTCTCAATCCAGCCAGGCTGCTCCAGAAAAAAGTGTTACAACTCCAACAACAACAGTGACCTCAACAAGCACTTCTCTTCCTTTCAACCTGGCAGGAGTGGACCTGGGAAAAATCAGCTCCATCATTAGCACGCTCACAAATGTCATGAAGAGCAATGGTAAGACCAAAGACTTCTATAGCTTGATTTAAGGTGGGGTTATGTTTTAACAAATCTATCATAAGCTGAATATGATTCCGGTTAATAGGACTACCGGTTAATGGGACCCGCCGCTTATTCGGGCCAAATCTTAAAGTACCAAATCAAATCCTATTAAATACGTTATTTGCTTATTTGGACCAAAATTCCGCTTAATCGCACCAAAGAACGTGTACAGTATATAATCTCCATGAAAAAACTCTTCATCTCTGGCATCATTACCCAAAAACTCTCTCCAGCCCTCTACTGCCATCTACAGGTCTTTGCCTAACATTTCCATTTACTACACAAAAAGAAGCCACAATTCGCCACTTAGCCACAGCCAGAGCCGTTGAAAGAGAGAGTTACGACACTCTGTGATCTCGCCGTTCAGCGGTCACATGGTTTATGTAGGCGCGGATAGTTCCAAACAAACACAAGCATTGAGTGGATTTAACCGGCGAAGACGGCAGTGGTTACTGTATTTCACATGTTTATGGTAATTATTACACCATAAAGTGCATTAATTATCATTTCACATGCCAACTACATGATTATAATAATTTATTTATTGATATTACTTATTTTATATTACAGTATCTTAGAACAGAGCTAGATCTGCAGATAGCCTGTTAAAGCAGCCGGCATCTTTAGCCATTTTGACATTTATTTATTTATTTAGTAGTTCACACTACAACACTAAACTAACAACGCTTTCATTTAATAGATATATGAGGATTGACGGGGAGACAGCATTAATCAGAATTTCCATGTTTAATTTAGGTGGGAACTCCCTTCTGTCATCACATTGTAATGTCTTTATGTTAAAATCTTCATATAAACCCGTGAAAGCAACACACATACATCACATACATGTATATAAACACACACACACATTTTATATATACACACACACATGCATGTAAAATATTCACTGTTTATGTTTTTATACTTGTACTTAACACTGTACAGCATTTTACTTATTGTTTTGCCCTTCTGTGTGGATACCTACCTGTATGCCTAAGTACTCGGTTTAAATCAAAAAAGACATTTAATGTCAGTTGTACAAATTACACAAGACAACTAGTTGCATTTTACAAAACATTTTATTATAGTTCTATAGTATGTCCAGGGGAATGGTACAGAGCCAGTCAGTTCCACCAGACATCTACCAATATTTAGCTCATGTTCTTTAAAACAGCACATATCTCGTATCTTCATCCCTAGCATTTTTGTTGATAATCACTCAT
>JAVSBV010125089.1:0-18467 GCA_033117975.1 Parotocinclus spilosoma
TAATACAATTTGGAATAAGGCTGTAACGTAACAGAATGTGGAAAAAGTGAAGCGCTGTGAATACTTTCCGGATGCACTGTATATCTTTGTCTCCTAAAAGACAGGGTGCTGTGAAGTGGTCACAGAAGAGGCCTCAGCAGCTCTACGTAAGGCAACCAAATGGGCTCAGTCAGGTCTCATTGTGAGTGTGGAGCCTCCAGTGGAGACTGTCATTCAAGAGACTTTAAGTGGAAGCGGCACTGGAGACAAGAAGAAATGTGCTCAGACTACAGTGTGCAGAGAGAGAAATGCTGAACTTTCCAGGTAAGAGAAAATAATTACAAGCTTCAAAGGTTCAGGCTGCACTGACTTGCTGTATTATAATATTTAATAAGCTTAAGTTTTTGATTTAAACTGTAGTTTTAAGTACGCTCCACACTACAATACTCTCCTGTGCCAGATTTGGAATGCAGCTGTGCATGACATAGGGAGTCACATGACAGAAGTGATGAGCACTGGGAAATGATTGTTGTCGTGTACAGTATTAAGTGTGTGAAAGGTACGCTACGCTATGATATATACTAGAGATGCACCAATTGCAATTTTCTTGGCCTATTACGATTTTTTTACACATGACCAGCCAATTCTGATTTTGATTTGTTTCTATTCAAGAATTATAAATGACAGCAGATAGAGACTTTTGTTCAATCTTTAATTGAAACTTACAAATAAAAATAGCAGCTGCTGCTTGGCTGTGCACTCTCAGATAGTTTGCTTAAGCTATGTCAAATTCCACATACTCAGTAAGATGATGCTGTTTGAAATATCTTATTTTTAATGTCTGAGTGCTTTTGGAAATCTTCCTTCACTGCTTACTTGTGCCATGCATACTACAAACAGCACTGAGTGTGAAACTAAAACGCTAAAGACATGACTGTAATGCACATAACACCACATCACTGCACTCTTACTGCACTGTATAGGAAGAGAAATGCACTCTTAAGTGCACTGACTAATAGCATTGGAGCTCAAATGAAATCTAAATTATCAGCATGTGTCAGCACAGTCTGCCTGATAAACAAACACACAGTTTAAAGCTGGAACGTCTAAAACAAATTTTTGTGTTTTTGGTGCTGTTGTGGTATGCGAAACTGTGGCTGTTCATGACTGGCACAGAATATAATGTTATGTTATTATATGAGAATAATCGGCCAAGCGTCTAATTTATTTGCCATTTCACTCACTGTAACTGGGCAACTTTGTGAGGCAAAGTGAGCAAAGACGTCTTGTTTGCAATGTAATGTTCTTCCAGAAATTGTTTGTGAAGCAACTGGTATCTAGAAAGTCATTTTATTTACAAGCTGTGAAACCAACCGGGGTCACTGTCCATGATTTTTATGAGAATTTCTGTAGCCTGTGATTTTTGCCACTGTTTGTAGACCCATAGATGGGTACGTTTAAATTGAACTACTTCAGTCTCATGGCCTTTGGGAATATTTGGATGCAAACCCACACCAGGAGAGAAGTATCGGGATACATAACCACATGGGACCAAAATTACTGGGTCACAAACCCACATGCTTTCTATTTGACATATCTCAAGCTACTTTTGTTGCTCCTTTTGTAAATACATACCTAGTTGCTGTAATTCTCCTACAGACTTTTAGGATTAATAGATGATGACTCCATATACACATGTGGCTGAAAGTACTGGTACACAAACCCAGATCTTACAAATGCACTCCTGCTCACACTGTTAGGACCAGTAAAGAAGTGGTTTGAGGACAAGTGCATCAGGCTCATATTCTGGCCTGGACACAGTTCAGATTTTAACCATATATATTATATTATAGTAACCATATTACATCGTAACATCATATTTGTGATCTGGGAAACATTTTTTCAAATACTTGAAGAAATTGCCACTGAGAGTAGCAGCATTTAGTCTTTGTTCTCTAACAAAAGCTGTTCACAAGTTAACCCACAAGACTTAAACAGATAATGAAGGGAAAATGCTGTCCCATACAAAGCTATTACTTGATACTGAGCCAGTTATATGCTTAATATTTATCAGTTTTGGGTGTGGTCCAATTTTTTCATACATTATATTACATAGATCATATATACATATAAAAGTATTATTACCATGGTAAAAGTAAATCATGCTGTTCCCTCTTTCCCTTGATCCCTTTTAGGTCTGATCCAGTTCGTCCATTTATCAGTGGTCATGTAGCTAACAGCATGGCTGCAGAAGTAATTGCTCTACTACATAGTCTTCTAACAGCACCAGAGTCAAACACTGCTCAAATCTGGACCACTGCAGTTGAGAATGTAAGCGTTACTGGTTATTATATATACTGTTTATTTTCTCTTTCAACTTTTGTACAAAAGATTTTTTAAAACCTTTTTTTCTACCCTACTGTCCTAACACAGGTGTTATCTAGGGCTCTGATGTACATACCTCCGCTGGGTAAATATGCAGAGAGCATTTTGGAGGGTGGTAGCAGCAGTGGCAAAAAACTGTCCAAGCTTCAAGTAGTTAGTCGACAGGCTGTGGCAGCCCTGTGTGCTCTAGGTGGCTTCAAAGAGACCATAAAAATTGGATCAGAGGTCCAGGTAAGACATTTGAAATAACTAAAGCTGACACAAATATTTTCCTGAGCCATGACCATGTTTTTTTTTCAAGTTTCACCTTCTCACAGGTTTTTGTAGTAATTATCTCATTCTAGACTTTACTTTTGCGTTACTTTTGTAGGTGGTAGGTAAGGGGTTGCAGAAAAATGTTGGTGTGGTCATGTCCATTAATGAACAGGAAAGAATTGCTACAATTATGTTCCGCACTAGTAAATATAGCCATGAATGTAAAACCTCAGATGTCTTCACTGTACCCATCTCACGCCTCTGCACGCCACGCTCAGAGGTAAGGCTGCTGGACTTTTTAATTTTATTTAGATTTACCAAAAATTTGATTACGTTACAGCTTGTGCAGATGTGTCACACATCTGTTTTCCACTCATCTCTCTTCTTGATCCATAAGGTGGCCAAAGAGTGAATCCTGGAAGAAATATAAAAGTGTTATTGTTGTCAAATTATTTCACTGCATCTGCTAATCATATCGGACCTAGACATTGTTCTATCCTAGACTGAACTATCCTGATCATACAATTGTTTATTATAAAGGCACCACTGCCTGACTCTGGACTTGCTGTTCTGTTGTTTATTATCTACTTCATACAAATGGTCATCATAAAATCTAATTATACATTTTGCATTTAACATAACTTTTATTTTACCAGGGGATAAAGGCCCTGGAATTGTATTTGTTTTACCTCTTTCACATAATAAAGCTAGATATGCTTGAATATACAGTTTATTTATTATTTGAAAACTGATTTGGGAAGCAGTCAGATATTTTAACTGCAGCTCTTGAATCCACATGCTCATATTTCTTTCTGTTGCAGGCATTGCCACTCTGCAAGCTTTCCATCACTAAGACGGTTGTGCAGGCAGTCCAGTCCATGTTGCTCCCACAGGACGGCAGTCTTTCCATCCATACCTCTCTGCCAGCCACTGGAGATGGTGACAGCCCAGTTTTGGCTGCTGTACGCCTGCTGGCTGAAATCAGAACTAGGTCAGTACCACTTGGCTTTCTAAAGGTGTGTATCTTATTTTAAAGATAAATTACTATTTCTAAAATAGAGCTGTTTTATAAAACGTATGTCTTATTTAATAAATATCATAGTACTGGAGGAATATCTGCACACTCGCTGCACAGCTGCACACTTGTGGATACAGTTTAATGTTTTTAATTCAGAATGCTTCACACATTCCATTCCAGTCTATTATTTACACTATTGAATTGCGAAAGGTTTGATATTACAGACAGCTTAGTGAGCTTATTATTTGTTAAATATTTTGTAAATGCACACAATTCCCAAAGGTTTATGGATATCTCTTTTAATTAGTGGTTGGTGAGTGGCAATACAGTTAAATTTTGTACAGGTTGTTCAAAACCGTTTTTGTCCTGCCTTTCCAAAAACCATCAATTATTATTTACTACCTTTAGTAGAAAAGAGTTTGCTGGGTGGCACAAATAACTGGTTTTTACTCGAGTAGACATATTTAAGATTAGAATGTCCCAAAAGCCAACACTGCAAAGGGGACAGGACGACTGCAACCTATTGCTTGAAGGATGGATGGGGTTGTTTATTGTGATATTTGTCCAACAACCTCCTTCTCTCAGCAAGAGCATTGAAGATGGTTCGTGACTAGGTCTTCCAGCATGGCAATGACCAAAAAGCACACAGCCATGGCAAATAAGTACTGGCTCTGTAAGAAGCAGTTCAAGGGTTTAGTAACCTAGCCAGTCTGAACCAGTCCTGAACCCAACAGAAGATCTGTGGAGGTATCTGAAACTCAATGTTGCCCAGTGACAGCCCTGAGACCTGAATGATCTGGAGAAGATCTGTATTGAGGAGTGAGCCAAAATCCCTGCTACAGTGTGTGCAACTTGGTAAAGAACTACAGGAAACATCTGACCTCTGTAATTGCAAACAAAGTTTTTTGAAGAGAGAGAGAGAAAGAGAAAGGTGGGGGTTAATTATGGTAAATGTAGAATAAATGGGTCTTTAAATGTTGTTTGAAAATAGCCGGACACTCAGCTGTTCAAAAATTTAGTGGAAGTTCATCCTACTACTTTGGAGCCAAAACAGAGAAGAGTCTAGATGCATACCTTCGTCGTCCCATGAGAGAGGGGGGGCACTCGAGCAGTGCTAGAGGACCGGAGTGAGCGAGGTGCAGTGCATTGTGTGATAAGTGATGCAAGGTCCATTTTTAGCTTTGTAGGCAACCATCACAGTTTGAAATCTGATGCGAGCAGCTACAGGGAGCCAGTGGAGAGATTGAACACAAGTCTTGCAGCTGAATTCTGGATCAGCTGTAAGGATCAGATAGCGGTCAGAGGAAGTAACAGTAACCCAGTCTTGAGATGACAAGGGACTGAACCAGAAATACAAAAGAAATAGACGGATCCTTCTTATGTTGTAAAGAACGAAATTACACAACGAGAGATGTTAGCAATGTGGGAAGAAAAGGACAGTTGGTTGTCCATAGTCACCCCCAGGTTGCGAGCCACGATAGAGGGGGAGATCCAAGCCTTGTCGATTGAGAGTACAAGGTCCTGGTGAGGACAAGAGTCACTTAAGAAGAGTAAGACTTCTGTCTTGCCAGGATTTAGCTCACGTTGGTGATCTGCCATCCATGATGATATGTCAGCTATACATGCTTAGATATTGGTAGAGACCTGGGTGTCTGAGCTAGGAAAGGAGAAAATAAGTTGGATGTCATCGGCATATCAGTAATATGAAAAGCCATGTGAGGAAATAACCACACCGAGAGAGTGAGTTCAGAGGGTGAACAAGAGAGGACCAAGCACTGAGCCTTGTGGGACACCAGTGAACAGTTTTTGGGATGAGGAGGTGGATCCTCTCCATGGTACCTGATATGACCTGTCAGCTAGGTAAGAAGCAAACTACTGCCAAGCTGTTCCTTGGATTCGAAGACTCAAGAGGATGGACAGAAGAGTCTCATGGTTAATGGTGTCAAACGCCGTAGAATGGTCCAGTAAAATGAGGACAGATGACACTTTGGCAGATCTAGCCACGTGCTGTTTCTCAGTGAGCCAAGAGGGTCGTCTCTGAGTGTGCAGCTTTAAAACCTGACTGGTTCGGGGACGGATAAAGAGTTAGTTGGTTATAAACAATTCATTCTAATACTTTAGATGGGAAAGAAAAGAAGTGACACTGCTCTGTAGCTTTTGACATCTGAAAGATCTATAGTGGGTTTTTTCAGTAAAGGTGTAATCCTTGCAGTCTTGGTCATTGCTGAGAACACATGACCAAATTATAGTGATTTGTTGATGATGGGGGTAATGAAAGGTAGGAGGGATGGTGAAATTGCCTGAAACACAGTGGAACGGAGTGGATCCAATTAGCAATTTGTAGGGTTACAGGACAAGGTCACTTGGAAGATTTTTTCTATGGGGAGAGTAGAAAGATGAATTAATGCGGTAGGAGAATGATGTAAAGGATGAGGCTTACATAAAGTAGCATCGAAGCTCTGGCATATGCCAGCAGTTTTGTTGTCATATAAGAAGAAGTCTTCAGCAGTCAGGGTGGATGGAGGCAGAGGAGCTGGGGGGTTGAGAAGTGAGGAAAAGATGTTGTGGAGCTTGTGAGAACCCCCAATAGATTTGTCCAGCTTGTCCTTGTAGAACTGAGTCAGAAGTCATGTCTGATGAGAATCTAGACAGTACCTGTCGAGATTAGAGGAAGGAGGAACAGAGCGAAGATTTTATTGGGTAGGAGAAGGAAGCAAAAGGGTTGTGTCAGGTTGGGTAGTCAGGGAAATGGTAAAGGTTACCAAATGATGGTCAGAGGTGTAACCTTGGAAGCTGGGAGAAGGTTGTATGAAGACAAGGTCTAGGATGTTCTCTCCCTTGTGTGTTGGAGGAGATTCATTGACTGACAGAAAAAAGTCCAGAAGAGCTTATTTTTAGGGAGGTTGAAGTTGCCTAGAAAGAGGTGTAGTCAGTGGGCAGGACGCTTAGGATTGTGTCCAGTTCTTCCAGGTAATCACCAAGAGAACCTGGGGGCAGTAAATAACAACAATGAGATAATTAAATGGAGAGGTAATAGAAACTGCATGGAATTCAAATGATGATATGTTTAAATGTGCCAAAGAGAAAGGTGTGAAGCACCACTTATTTGACAACAACACACCTGTTCTGCCTCCCTTGCCAGTTTCTTGTGGACTATGGGAGAAAGCATAGGTCGAGGATAGAGCAGCTTGTGTGGATGACTTCTGGGGAGATAGCCAGGTCTCGGTCAGTGCCAGGAAGTCCAGGGACTAGTGGAACGCAAAGGCTGGGATTAAATTAGCCTTGTTCACTGTGTATTGGCAGTTCCATGACCCACCCACCACTGCTGATTGAGACTGAGACAGCAGAGAAGGGTGGATGAGGTTACTGGCAGAATGACCTCTGGAAGGAAGGTAGTTGGTCCGTGGTCTTTGAGAGATTATAATAGAGATGGGCTGCAGACAAACAGTTGCAGAATAGACTACTTTTAATACTCACAGAAGAAAAATAGACAATGGACTTACATATTCACGCAAACCTTTAATATATAATTCTAAGACTTGCCCACAAATCACACCTTAAGGTAGACTGAAACTACACCACAGAACACAATGGTAAACAGTGAAACTAACAAGACAACCAAAAACAACAACACTAACAGAATCAGCAGACAATAACAAGTGTGAATCCTACCTTATCTTTACTGAATATATTCTTACATTAAACTCATTCTTACAAAGCAAACTGCATGTCCGTCTGTCCCTCTTCCATCACAGGGCATGTCTGGTAATGGCTCGGCTACTGGAGAACAGTTCATTTTGTGAAGAGTTTATCCAGCAGTGTCCTGCTGCTGTAGAAGTTCTCAATTTGGTTGCACTGGAGTGTAGCCCTGGTACGTGTAGTCATTTACTTCTTTCTGACATGATGCATAACATGTAGATGTTCATGACATATATCTTCTCTCAAATTTGTATCTGCTAACCTGCATGTAGGTACTGCATGATCATAGACTTTATGTTCAGCCCACAGGTTAGCAAGTGTCATGCTAGAAAATGCAAGTTATCCATACCATTATGACCACTCACAGATTGAATAACAAATAACTTTGATTAGCTCATCACAACTTTGTCAAGATCTGAAATATTCACTTGCTGACAAAAAATAGACATCTCACCATGAAGGAGTTGTTGGATTTATAGGTATGAATGTAGTCTTGATTAATGCACGTTTACAGGATAACATTGATAGAGTGAAAAGATTGATTATGATCCACAGGATGATTGCTAAGTTGGTAGTGCCCCTTATATCACTACTAGGTAAGACAGATGGCTACCCAGTTCATCACAACAGCAGTTGGGGCAATGTGTTCTTCCCCAAAGGCAGAACTGAAGTGCTCAACACGAGGCCTCCATAATAGGACCCTCAAATGTCATTGGCTCCCAATCTGAGCCTGGATTCACAGCTAAAGATGATGTGGTTCCAGTTCATAGCAGTCTAGGTTTCATTACACCACTACAAACAAATGCAACAATGGCTGGCTGTAAATGACAGAACATGTAATAAGTACTGTGACAACAAATTTCCCTCTGAGACATTAACTTAGTGATAGCGGTTGTAGTAGTGATACCTCAGTATTTTGAAGAGTAAGGTGAAGATGAGGCGAAGGTAAAACGTGACTAACGTGGAGCGTAGTGTACTCAGAAATACTTTACAACTGGTGTACGGTGTGGGGGACAGTGGAAAGGAAAAACTTCCTGAACGTACAATAAAGAAGTCTTGGGAGGACCAATACTCAAAAAGGGACCCATCATCCATGGGCAAAGATGGCCAGAGAATTTTACTTTTGTCAGGCAAATACATGAAAAAGTATTTAAATTTTTTCTTCTTCACTTATGGAATCACTGCTTCCAATAACTTAAATGTCTTGGAGTGCATCGTATGCATTTTTCTACAAGGCAATGCAAAGCCACATGCTACACACTTTACAAATGGAATGACTGTTGAAGAACAATGTAACTTAAAGGTACTTAACCTGTCCCCAAAAGAGAATTTAGGGAGTGTTTTCTTTCCACTGTCACCCTAGGCTAGCTCAATTTGGGAATGGCATTTTAAGGTAATATAATATTATAAAGCTGCTTTGAGACAATGCTCTATTATAAAAGGCATTATATAAAAAATTGACTTGACTTGAATTTTGAGGTCTGGAGAATTTAAAAACTAAAAATGATTCTGTTTATTTATGTACTGTTTATTAATAATAATAATAATAATAATAATAATAATAATAATAATAATAATAATATGTTTGCAGGAAAAATGGCACAAAATCTGAATCATCTGAAACGCTTAATAACTTGGTATCCTCTGTACCAAAATGTCTTTGTGAGAAGAATTGGCAACATTGCAAAGGGGTAAATGCTTTACTGTCTCTTCTATCTTTTAAATATATTGCAGGTCTGAAATTCAGGACTGGATGTTTATTAACAAGTTAACAAAAGTTCACAGACAAAACCTAAAACAATTTGAGTTCATACTGCCTGCAATGAAATTAAATGTGCTAAAGTGCAAGAAACACTGCATGTTTTGAATTTGCATTTTCCATAACTTTCTTTTTTCCTGTGTGTGTGATAATAGCATTGGTGGTCATATATGAGGTATGACATCATAACATTGTAAGTTAGTACAGCCAATGCCAAAATTAAGGCTGCAAGGTTTACATGTTGAATAAAGTGGTGCTAAGGCTGCAATATGCATGATATCGTACCTCTATCACATGCACTTACGTTGACTTAAAAACTATTTGTTTTTAATGAGTCCATAAAATTTCACAAGAACTGATAAAACATTTATATAATTTTTAGTTGTTTATGTAATTTAAGCTGCTCTTGTTGATGCTAATATCAATATAAAAATTAAAGTAGGTTTTTGGACAAAGTACCATTAACATATATTTATATACCATTAACATATTAACATATCTTCCAATATGTTACAGTAGCATCATATTCATTATGCTTGGCATGCATATCTAATTATTTCTTATTTGCTTTTCTTCTGAGTGATCAATTTCACAGTTTATTTAATTAGACAACAAATATTCATAAAAAACCTTATGCTTTTCAAATTGTCAAAAAACATATTTTAATGGAGAACGAAAATGTAATTCATCATAGTATTTGACTTGAACAAAAAATGTATGAATTTAATTTAAGCTAATCAGAAACAATTTAGTGGTCAAGAAAATTAATTAATGAATAAATAATAAGAAATTGATTTATCATCCATTAAAATATAGGGGTTAGACAATGAAACTGAAACACCTGGTTTTAGACAAAGGTTTGGTTATAGCAGCCCAGCCGTGTTTATTGACCCTGTGGATCCCGACGGACATTTCTGGTGGAAACAGGAGAGTTGAGGTTCACATTTAATTCTGTGGTTTTATGTTTTTTGGATACAATCCGGGTTAGCACCCGAACATCCCTTTCAGACAGCTTCCTCTTATGTCCACAGTTAACCCTGTTGGATGTGATTAGTTGTTTTTGGTTGTATGCTGTGGCTCTTAATACATCACAAAGACTTGCTGTTTTGGTCACAGATGCTCCAGCAAGACGTGCACCAACAACTTGTCCTCTTTTGACCTCTGGTTTGTCACCCAGAATGTTGTGTGCATTGCAAAATTTTAAGCAAAGCTGTGCTCTTACTCTGCTAACTGAACCGTCACACTCTGCTCTTACTGGTGCAATGTGCAATTAATGAAGATTGGCCACCAGGCTAGTCCAATTTAGCCATGAAACCTCACTACTATGAGCTTTCCCACACTCACACTAAAATGACAGGTGTTTCAGTTTCATTGTCCAACCCCTGTATATCTTCATTACCAAAAGATAAAGCACCCAGACAGAAATGTTGTATTGCTGCAAAACTGAACATGCGATAAGTCTGGCAACCATGGAGGAAAATGAATTGGCTGAAACATCTGTTGCAAAACCCTGCTGGTAAACCTTATTGGCAGTTGAAGGTCGTTTAGGTTCAGGTCAGTTTAGGAGACACAATCATCCCTTGTGGAGGGGTGTGCTGAGGAGAAAATCGGTTGAAAACTCCAATGGCATATTACTGCTAACTAAGTGTTTAGAGCACAATCTGGTTATAACCAACACACTTTCCTGCCAGAAAACCAAGCTCAAAACATATTAATGCACCCTCACTCCAAACTATGGCATCTAATTGACTATGTCATTGTTTGTTCTAAAGACTTCTATGAAGTCTTTAACACCAGACTTAAAAACACTAAAAACATATTATCAGACATACCCTTGTAAAATAAAGAAAATTAGCTGGAAGGACCAATGCACTAACACCAGAATTCTGGACACGGTGGCTTTTTTCCCATTACTGCTACCATTGCACAAAACAAGTCCTTTATTCCCAGCTAACCTAGGGGAAACAGGCCCAGGAGGACAGAAGAAAAAATGTAAGGATAACATCAAAACAAACGTACAGAAATGCCACATAGAGCGATGACCTCTGTCAGGCTGCACATGATAAGTGCAGACTGAGAAAGAAAAGAGCAGCATCTAAACAGGTCAAACCCAAATCCACCATTACCACATTCACCTGTCCATATGAACACCCACAAGGACCAAGATGGAGGACAGTCATACTCATATGCTACCGAGGGACCATTAATGATGTGAACTGGCCTTTCCAAGTCTAATGGATAGAGTACCAGTCTGATATTTTTAATTGTACTGTTAATTATGCATGCCTATAAAGAATATGAATAAATGGTAGAGGGTAAGAGAGTCACCTTGACGGGGTTAAGCATACACTGCTGAATTTCTTCTCACTTAATCTTTTTGGGCTTATGTACCTTTATGACATTGCCAACTAGTTCTTCCAGGATTAATACAAATCTTACCTGATACAGGTGGATCCAACATTCAGTCAGCATAATGCTAGCAAGGAGATTGTGTCAATCAGAAAATCGCTTTTCCTGCTGCATTTTCAGGCGTGATTACCACATGTTTAGTACACATTTTCAGTTAATTCTTCTAATCCATCTTCAATTAGACACCATACAAATGTTGTTCTGTCCTTCTGCATAGGGGATAGTTTGTATATTGTATATTTACATGTTTTAGGTTTTGCTGCTGATCATACCAAACAAGGTCTTATTATTTGTGTTTTGGTAATTTGTTTTTCAGCACAAATGCATTCCATTACTAATATAATTTAATAAAATTATTAAAATGCTCATTTTGGATATGATGTTCACACTTGGACAATAAGGTTCATTATAGACATGTAGCTACTCATGCACTACTAAAAACATTTTACCACTGCTATTCACTGTATTTGGCTGTGTAGACTCTGTACATATTTATCACTTTCCTTGTTGTCAAAGGCTGAATTAGAAGCATCTCCAAACAATTAACTAGATACTTTTCGTATAATTTAATATTTTATTCTCCAGTGTGAGTAAGAAAGTAAACGGGATGTGCAATATGCAAGCCTTCTATTTTTGTAGCTGGATATAAATCAGTTGATTATTAAATACTTTTAAATGAATATGCCTATTATATTTCCCATAATGCTCTGTCGATCTATGCTCTTAGAGTATACAGCCTGAAATACAACAGGTGCATGTTTTAAATAGGGAGTTGTGCATTACATTTATTGACGTTTATATTTATATATTAATTTAATGCAGTTCTTGTAAAGATGTGCATTAAATGAACTTTATCATGTATCAATTGAGTGTTAGGATTATCAGCTGTACCTTTTCCTACTTAAACAAAGAATTATTGGAATCTTCTTCTGCTGTTGATGTATAGAGGCACCAGTGACTATCAAGGAAGGGATTTACCCAAGGCTAGGGAAATCCAATCAAGTTTAGGCATGCTGGACCATGTGAATTTATTTGATGTAGTCACACTAGTTCAAAAGTCTGAATGGACTTTTAAAAGCAAGTCAGGACATGGAAAACATTTTTTTAGGTTTAACTTAGGTAATATTATATAGTCATATTGGATGTCTCAGTATTTTCGTAGTGTATGTGTATGCAGGTCAGCGACTGGACATGGTTGAGGCTCAGTGTGAGAGACTAAGGATGTTGTATCGTGACTCTGCCCGACCCCCACCTCCTCCACCTCTTAAGAACGACAGCAGACAGGTGAGTTACATTGTATTAGTGATGTACAGTTGCATTACATTGAGTTGCAGGGTTTTTTTTTCATATTGTTAGTATACGCTTTGACAATAATAAATACCACACCCAGAGATGCTGGATTTCTGAAAATCTCTGCATGCAGTTATGTTCCAGGCTAGTGTGTAAATGATTACAGATGTAGCCTGATTAGACACTGGGTCTTGCCACAATAGTACATAAAAGTGCTTCCCCCACTGTCCTATAATAAGGGTCTCAGAGGCTACTTTTGGGTTAGTGTTAATGTTAGTGAGATATTGCTGACTGTTAGACATGGCTCTACCAGAGAACAAAGACTGTAATGACGTCGACAAACACAAGTAGCTTCCATTGTTTTGTTGTCCACCATCCAGACACAAATTTTTACAAACCCCTGTCTCTGCCCGGAACAGAGAAACCTGGACTGCTGGGGACGATATCTCCTAGCAATTAATCTAGGTTCTAACTGGCATGACAACAGTCGTTTTTGTAGTATGGAGACCTCATGGTGAGTGCTTCAATCCTGCCTTTGCCGTGGATCGTTACACTGCTCCAACTGCTGATCTGATGATTTGGTAGCCATCACGTATGACAGTTAGTCACCTGTAGTCTGTAGTAATGTAATTAAGGGACGCTAACATTGTCTCAAAGCACCCAGGCCCTTGGATGTAGTTGAGCAAGACTGTGTAGAAAATGTCAGTTAGTATTTTAAATACACACAAGCTAATTAGAATACTTAAAATCAATAAATGTATTTATAAATGTATGTATATAATACATACTTATAGGCATTTTATAATCTTTTTGGATTTTCCTTTGCAGCCAAAGCGATTCACCTGGTGTCCATCACGTGTCTTTCCACCAGTGCGGGCCTGTTTGTTCTCATCCAACTTGACTTCTGTGACGTTTCTTGCAGACCCCAGTGCTGGGGGTGGTCTGCCCAGAGGCACTTTCATCTATGCCACTTCACCAGTTCCTCTTCAGGTAGTAATATTGGGTATATTTGCTAAGTTTTGTTTCCTCATTGCTGCCATTTGTTTATCTGGGCTCCACAACATGGACTTTAGGGTTATTAAAACTCCTGATTTACTTCTGATACAGTAGCTGGTAGTGTTCAAGAAATTCAGTTTTTAAATCTGTGTTTTAAGTCCATGATTAATGCCGTGTCAGCACTATAGCACACATTCTAATAATAAAAAAAAACACTACAGAGAAAATCCTGAATTTCCTTGTCATTTTTGCAGTGTCCTGGCATCTCTATTAAAATTGGCCAAATGTATTGTGCAGTACAGTAAAGCTTTCTCACAAGATTTGGTGTACCATGTCAGCTATGTTCTGCATTTGATATTTGTACATATGATAAAAATTACAGACCTATTCTTTGTAGGTGTGAAAACTTGCAAAATCGTCAGTGTATTTTCCCCACTTGAGGTATCAAGGCAGATAGAACACAAGCATTATGACCACTGCTGGTGTTTACAGTGTGACAGCCCTGATAATAAATATTCCAGTGCATCAACCAAGGAAACCCAACATTTCTCATGTTACAAACATTACTGATTTATTTTTAAATAATTAGGTCAGGAGAAAACATTTGTCACAACTAGCTATACTGAGATGACAGGAGACAGAGATGCAGAACAATGGGTGTTTATTTTTCAGTGATAAGCAAAGGCAATGAGTCAAGTGTGATGGGAGGCAAGAGGCAGGAGGAGCAATGGGGTAATGCTGCTGCAGTACGGGGTTTGAGACCGGTAACCAGGGTAGCGCTGGAGCCCTGGATAGGAGACAGGAAGCAGAGCATTATTATTATTATTATTATTATTACTATTATTATTATTATTATTATCATTAATAATAATAATAATAATAATAATAATAATAATAATAATATTTTTGTATATTATGTATGTTATTATTTTTATCATTATTGAACCCTGATCCTGTTTAAACCCACCTGATCATGTGATATTGATCATTTGGACGTATTTAAGGTTCAGGGTCAGACTGAGGGAATCAGATCTGTTCACTTTAACATTAACAAACATCTGCTGCTGCTCAGACTGAATCCGATCAGACAGTCGACAATTACAAACATGGTGAGTTTAGATTTCCTCATTATTAACACACTGTACACAAAGTAATCCCAAGCCAGAAACAATACATCAACAAATTAATCTAAAAAATATTTTAAAATAAACTGAAAAATATCAAATCACATTAATACACATTAATTCAGTTTCAAAGCCTCGGAATGCTGATTAAAAGTGATTAAAAGTGCTTAAATGTGAGTAACTTTTTGTTGAAAGGTTTCTGTTTGCTAAATCAATGTGTGTGTTTGACTTTGTCCTACCAAAGTCCATAATGAAGAGCGCACTCTTTTTGGGTTTGGTCCTGTTTGCTCTCGTTCCTCTGGTCCATGGTGCATGCTACAGAAAGTTAATAAAAGCAGGTAGATGTGCACACACACACACACACACACACACACACACTCTTACCTAAATGCATGTCTGTTTCTGTAATATTATGATGTTGTTGGTTTATTTTAGGAGAGACTCATTGTCAGGATGATGAGGATAAATCATGGCATCCGGTCGGTTCCACCTGGACTAACAGTGTGTGTAACCAATGCTCATGCTCCCCTGACGGCCTCAAATGCTGTTCTGGGTAAATACACACATAACACCTGTATGAATTGTTTAAACATGGCCAAATAACAATGCCTGATCTGACTAAAGCTGCACAGACGCCGACACACTAAATGGTTTATAATGATAATAACCTCAATAAACATAAATAACAATAATTATAATAATAATAATAATTACCTTCAAATAAATTATAAACAATAACAGCAACAATAGTAGTAATAAAAAAAAAGAAAAAAAGAACAATAATAAAAATAAGGTTATAAGAATAGCAACAACAACAACAACAAAAACAATAACAATGATGTTAATTAAATATTATAGCATTAATAATATATAATAAAAATAAAACAATCATGAGAATAATAATAATAAGAAAAAAATAATTTTGAAATGAAATAATAACAAGAAGAAAAATAAAACTAACAAAAATGCCAACAATGATAACAACAACAACGATAATAATAATAATAATAAATAATTGTAATAATAAATGTAATAATAATAATAAATGTAACAACAACAACAATAATAATAGTTATAATAATAATAATAATAATAATAATAATAATAATAACAAAAGTATGAACAACAACAAGAATGATAATATTAATACAATTAACAAGAACAACAACAATAATAATAATCGTACTTATAATCATAATCAAAATAATAATAATAAATATACTAGTAATAATAAAACAGCAACAATATTATTATTATTATTTTGTATTATTATAATTATAATATGTATTATTATTTTTTATTATTATTATTATTATTGTTGTTATTATTAATAATAATAACAACAATAATAATAATAATAATAATAATAAATATTATAATTATGATAATAATATTATTATTAACATAATTAATAATAGTAATAATAATACTTACAACAATAATAAGAAGAAAACAAATAATTATTGTTATTGCTATTATTACACATGAAAAGTAATATTAATACTAATAATAATAATAATATATGGTGATAATTAAAATGATGGCAATACAACAACAACAACAATAATAATAATAATAATAATAATAATAATAATAATAATAATAATAATAATAATAATAATAATAATAAATGCACACAGAAAAATTTATAAAATAAAGTGTATAATATAGAGGGTATATTGTATATCTAATATTACATAATAACAATAATTTGGGTAAATAATACATTAGTCTAAATAAGTCATGTAATTTTATCTGTGGTTAAAACAAATATTGACTTTTTGTTTAAATTCTTTATCTAAGTTTGTTTTATTTATTATTGTTACAGATTTTACCGTGCACATGGAGGATGCCATTTGAACTATAATTTCGAAAAATGTACGGCTGAACTGGTTATTACAGATCCAACGGTTCCATGTTATGGCACTGGAAAATGATCAATCAATCACTGAATGATCTATAAAACTCAAAATTTTTAATACTTAAAAAAATAAACTTAAATTGCACACCAATTGCTGTCTGTGTGTGTTTAACCATTAACAAATGATTCACTGTTAAATGAATCAGCATATGAATCAATATCAGTATCGATTTTTAATTGTTTTGATTAAGGCTGGGTGTAAGTTAGTGTTTGAATCAGTGAATCGTTTGGTCACGCCAAAGAATCACTTATCTCTCAATCAGATTGTCAGTGTTTGAATCATTGAGTCATTTGGTTATGCTCAATTGTCGCGTCAATTTCATTTGTGAATCAATGAAACATTCAATCTGAGACACCATTCTCTCTCTTTTTTACAGTCTTATTGGTTAAATCAGTGAATCAATTGGTTAACAATAAAAACTACTCTCTTTATTATTACAGTGAATCATTTGCATATGATTAAGAGTCTCCACTTTTTGGTTCAGCGTTTAATTCAGTGAATCAAATGATTATGATTTTTGGTCAGTCTTCTCTTAATCATGGTGCAAGTATTTGAATCAGTGAATCAGTTAGTGATGAGAGTTGCTCCTCTTTCCTTTGAATCAGTTAATTGTTTGGTCTCTAATTAAGTACATCAGTGTTTGAAACAGTGAATCACTGACTCAGTTTAACTCACGCACTGATTCATCATAATATAATGCTCACACTCAGCTCTGATTGGTCAGGCATTGTATAGATGAGGGCTGAGGTGTAGGGTTCGAGAGTTACTGTAACTCTATCAGCTTCCCTCATTGGCCCTTAAGTAAAATCCTCACTACACCACCTCCTGCACCGAATTCTCAGGCTCCTACAAACCAAAACAATGCCTAAGATAACCAACATGAAAACAGTGAAAACGGTAAATATTAATTAACTTTATCTTAATTTCCCACTGGTAAAATGAGTCATGTTTTTAATTAAATCTCCATCTCAGAGGAGCGACTGTGTCTGTGCACTGAAAAGGCCATTAATTGGAACTTTCCTATCTTGTTACACATCTGGTGGAGTAGTGACCCAAAAATATGCTTCCCCTCCCTCGTACCGGAGACTTCTTAGAAGGAACTGACTCAGGAAATGTTTAATTCCCACTGCTAAATAAATATGGATTTCTAGGTGAATCATTTGTGACCAAGGTCCAATCAAAGAATCATTTGTTCATGACCAGGATTTGTTCGTCTTTGAATGATTCGCAAACAAGACTGGCCCCGTCTCAAAACTCCTCAGTATTTTAATCAGTGAATCGTTTGTCGTTACCAGGATTCGATATTCTTTCAATTCAACAGTCCAGAGCACAAATCATAAAATAATTTGATAAAAAGACTCACTCCTCTCGTGTTCAAGGACTCTCTTTTTGAATCAGTAAATCATTTGGTCACAACGGAGATTCATTCATCTCTTTCTCGGTGGGTCCAGGTTTGAATAAGAGAATAATTTGTTCATGAACGAGATTTTTGTTTAAATGTCTCATTTTGCAAATTCATGTTTGAATCAGTGAATCATTCAGTAAGAGATTCACTTATTTCACACACACACACACACACACACACACACACACACACACACACACACACACACACACACACACACACACAC